>ML354889.1:0-20665 GCA_005239505.1 Nicotiana paniculata | reverse complement strand
TTTAAAATAAAAGACAGACAAAAAAATCAAAATGAAGTAAAATAACGTTAAAGTGATAAAGTTGTTTCATAACTTCTTTGAAAAAATCAGATTTTTTTACTTAAAAATAAAAGAAAATAATAATAATAATAATAATAATAATAATAATAATAATAATAATAATAATAATAATAATAATAATAATAATAATAATAATAATAATAATAATAATAATAATAATAATAATAATAATAATAATAATAATAATAATAATAATAATAATAATAATAATAATAATAATAATAATCCTAATTTCCCCCCACCCCTCACGTCACTATGCGCGCACACACCTTGGTTTCATTTAATTTTTAATTTTTTCTAAAAAGAGATAAATCCTAAAAGATTCAAAAAATTATTATCCTAACTACTCACCATGATCTCCTCAACCCTCCCCCTTGATTTCCTCATCCTACACTTCCACTCTCACACAACATCACATTCGACCTACCACTTCATCCATCTTATTCTATAAATATACAAGAGGCAAAAGAAAAAAGGGAGAATGAGAAAAAGTTTGTTGTGCCATCGAGGTCCGAGCTTTGGCCCCATAAAGTTTCTAGTACGTCGAGGTTCTGTTTGGATTTCTTATCTGCTTTTGGACTCCCCAGTTGTAAAACTCACAAAGTTAGATTTCTTGATTCAACTCTTAATTGCATCATTATTTTATTTTATACACCACAAATGAATCTTTTCATATTCTAAGTTTTGAGCATTCGGTATTAATTGGCTTTAAACATTCCTTGAAGGATGTTAGCATGTTGGTTCATTTTAATGTGATTATTATTCATTTGATGTTATTAACTTGAAGGAATATAGTAATAATTGGAATTCAAGTGAGTAAGAACTGAAAGGCAAATAACTTTGAAATTTTGGCATCTTTTGAAGTTTAAGTCATAAGTATCTGTCTATTTGTTCTTAAATGGTTGACTGCTTCAATTATTTTGTTGCTTGCATATCATATATTTTATTGGGTATTGAAGAGATAAGATTACATTATTGCAAAGTTATGGATAATGGAGGTTATTTTATCAAGAAATAGGCCACTGTGCAATTTGAAGTGGAGGCTAGATTTAAAATAAACTGGATCATTTCTTTTACATTGTAATATTCAAATAACTCACAAATCTATAGTATGCTTTAAGCACAACTTAATCTATCATTGTGATTGTGTACACGTTCGTGTGACATAGTTACAAATTTTTTTAATAAATCGAAGTACACGTTCACATGACTTTGGCCAATTAAGTCCCATTTCTTTTCATGACTAAAGAAACAACGTACTTTAACTACAAAAATATTAAGCCAAAAATAAGAATATACAATTAAATATCTTGAATATAAAAGACACAAAATAATTAAATATTATGAATACGCTATTTTCCCATGTGTTCATACCCGAACCTTGGATTGATATGCTTAAATAATAAAAGGATCATGTGCGCATTCCGCGTCTCGATACCTTTAGATTTAAAATAATTATGTTATAACCATGTGTACATTCTGTACCTTGGTTTAAAATTTAATTTCAAAGATTTACCTTGTATGCGTTCTGCATCCTGGTGAACACAATTAATAAAAATATAATTAGATAAGCGGTAATAAATAAGCCATACTTAATAAAAATACAAGAATAGCCGAAAATTTATTTAAGCCTTACATTAGTCAATAAAGCGACCGTGCTATAATCACGGGACTCGAGGGGTCCTTACACCTTCCCCTCGGTCAACAGAATTCCTTACTCAGTCTTCTATTTTCGTAGACCATAAATTAAGAGTCAAACCTTCCTTTTGAAAGGGGATTCAAATAAAAGGTGACTTCGAACACCAAAACTCAATTCCAAGTGGCGACTCTAAATAATAAATAATCCCTTTTCAAAATGTCACTTTAATTGGAAAAACTCTTCTAACTCAACCTCGTAATAGGGTGGGGGAAAAAGAGGCGTGACAGACGAGGTTGATATATATGAGCTGTGAAGTTTAATATTGTGTATTATCAAACGTTGTGACCTAGGACTTCGTGCCAAGTAGGGGAGTCCATCGTCAAGGAATAGATTGTGGAGTCATGTGTTATATCGGTTTTGGCTTGGAATATATATGGCTTGAGATTTTTCAAGAGATAAAGTTGGGACTTGCGGTATGTCTGCCTCCTTAATAACCCTATACCTCAATACCAAAGGAGTTATCCAAACAACTTTAAATCTAAAGAAGGTCTACTCACGCGGAAGTCACGGTTGCGGATTTTGGGGTGCTCCAGAGGGAGTACAATGATTAACAAGTGTCACGACCCAAAATCCATAAGGTCGTGATGGCGGCGACATCATTGTCAGGCAAGCCAATCATTAATTAATCGAAATAATTTTCGGTTTAAACATTTATGAAAGATATTTCCTTGCACTTTATTACATATTAACTAAATAAAAATTTGTTAAGTAGAAATAATAGTTTAAATATTACACTTTAGCAAATATATCCCAATACATCCCAGAACCCGGTGTCACAAGTACATGAGTAATTTTTAAGAACTTATACAATCATCACAAAGTCTGTCCGAAATACAAATTGGACAAGGGAATTTAAAATGAAAGTAAATACAGTACGAGGGAGATTCTGTCAGCTGCGGATCGCCTCCGGATGATGCATCTCGCCTAAGTCTCCGAATCCTCCACATTGCTATGAAAGTACCTGTGCAATAAAATGCACAACAAGTGTAGCATTAGTACAAAAACAATTTGTACTCAGTAAGTCACCTGCCTAACCTCAGAGAGTTAGTGACGAGAGGTCAAATTAGACACTTGCTAAAAGTCAATTTAGAATATTCGAGTGTGACACTAAGCATGAATATCCTAGGAAATTTATTAAAATTAGGAATAATTATTATCAACGCTTTCCATATTTAACACTTTATATCTTCGTCATATTAATAACAATTAATCAACATGGGTGATTTAATCAAATAACAATTAATCAACGGGAAGGAACAACTTCTTTCAAAATCTTTTTAATAACTTTAAATCTATGTCATTTCAAATGACAAATTAAAGTCCCATGCCAGTAATCAGGCAAATATCATAGCAACTACGCAGTAAATATCATGCGCAAGCAATGCCGAGGGTCGAACGGCGCGGACCAACAATAATAAATTGTGCACTGCCGAGGGTCGAACGGCTCAAACCATAGATGCATCTATCTGCCCCGCTCGCGAATCGATCATGCGACGCAGTTATACATACAAATAATAAGGCTAGCCTTCTCACGAATCATATCTGCGACTCAAGTGCTCATACGTACACATATCCACATAATAAATCTGTATTTTTATCAAGAAAGCAGTTTTTCTCAGGAAAGTGGAAAAATTCTTTTTAAGGAACATGAAATATAACTCTTAAATCTTTGTTTTGAAACTCATTTGTCAAGTTTAATGATATTCCATAATATAACCCTACCAGGTATACAATTATCCACAGAGGAATCAATTCTCTTTTTAGATGATTAAGAAAATAAACTCTAGTCTTCTTCAGATATTCAATTACGATTTCAATTATATTAGCAATTTAATATTGCAGGCAGGACCACAGGTACAACACGTAAGGCATGCTAGTGGGTCCTAAACTACCCGGACATATCATAATAGTAGATATGCACGGACTCTCGTTACCTCGTACATACGTTTCCCCTGAAGATAATAGCATATACTTAATTAATTCACCTAGGGGGACAATTCCCCCTCACAAAGTTAGAAAGGAGACTTACCTCGCTCTGAAATTTCATAACCGGCCTCCAAGCCCTTCTGGTGACTCAAATCGTTTCACAACGCTCCGAAACTATCCAAACAACGACAAACCAATAAAATATATTCTAATACTTGAAACAATTCCAAATTATATAATTTACCAACTCCGCTCAGTGAAATGACCAAAATGCCCTCGAACCCACGTGCTCGAAATCCGAAATTTCTCGAAGATATATTCTACCCATAGACTTACTAACTCCAGAATACGATTTACTTTAAATTCCATGCTCAAATTCGTGGCTAAAAATCCAAATTATCATTTTCTAGGTTTCTTCAATATTTTCCAAATTTTCCAAAAATTTTCATGTTTAATCCATGCATATAATCTTGTATCTAACTCAAAAATGGAAGGAATTTACTTACCTTGTATTGCATGATGAAAATCCCCCTTTGAAGCCTCCCAAAATCGCCATACGAAGCTATTCCCAACTCCATATTCCCTTCTGACCGCGCTCCCAACTCCAGAATCACCATACGAAGCTATTCCCAGACTCGGAATCCCAAACGGACATCAGATGTGTGGAAATTCATACCCGACTGCAGAGTTAACAAATCATTGAATATCTCATCTTGTCTAGAATCATCGCCTCATTATGAACCTGAATAATGGTATTTGTCCCTTAATATATACTTCACATAACCTTATCGCACTAATCTCTGATCCGATAATCTCGTCTCACCCAGTATGAACTGCTCAAACAACAAATCACCCCAAACATGACCCACAGCCTCACATGATACCACATCGCGCCAATAGGCTATAACTCGAACATGATAATAAGAAATGACTCAGGAAGGGACTATTCAACTCACGCAACTAATATGAACTTTTCTCAGAAAAATAGGAAGTAAAACATAAGAAAAAAATAGATATATATTAACCCTTCTCATCGTCACACTGTTGCGGCGTGCAACCCGATCCAAGCATAAGATTTACATAAGAAGATATATATACGAAGATGATTTGCTCACTATCACAAATTACTGAATATGGATCATAAGAACACTAAGTGCATAATACCATCTTGGGGAGACTGATAAAGCCGCATGCTACAAAACTCAAGAACAACTGAGGTGCGATATATATATATACACTCTGGATCTCAAGAGCTATCCTGCTCACATAACATCCCCACTACGCGGGACCTCAACACATAGGAAATTATCAAGTCGTTTCACAACTCACACGGCACAAATTACAATATCACATGAATTTGACGAAGACGGAATAACATTTGTTGTCCTAATACCTTTCCATGAAAAAGCGCTCTACTGAAATGAACATGCCCGTCTCGTACGAAGCCCATAATCATATTTAAATCCATCCACAAATATCGAGTCTACCTTGCTCGCACCAAACTAAGCTAATAGCTTCACCTGGGTCCATATTAACCCATTTTCTCTCATAATACGCGAGAACAACCATCATAGCTGGGACAACCACCCCACAATCCACAACCAAATGAACTGAACGCCTTCTAGGCATAAATTCTCAATTAAGCAATATTGCACTTCTTTAAACTCAGTCCAAATCTTCAATCCATCAAGTGACTACATGTCACACTTTATACAATCTTTTCATGGTCATGCTTCCACGACCTTTCACACAAGGCAACAAGTTCGCCCATCCATAACACTGACCACACTAAGGCCGCAAAAAATATCAAGAACCCATGACCAGGGTACAAAGCCTCTTTCACCGAATATCAATCTCAGGTGACACTGAAGATAACACCAGCTTACTCTGAACTTTCGAATCACTTTTTCTTGCTCTTCCGAGCTCATGACATCCTTATTAACACCGTACCGCAATCTCGATTCTTACTCCCAGTTACATATTTCTTACCGCACCTAACATGCCAATATGAGGTAGCGCAAGAATTCCATCATAACTTCTGAACCACCAATAGGGTGAACACTGTACTTTTACTTAACTCAATTCAAGAGAACCATCTCAACACACGAGTGAACTCCCACAATCACCCAACATGCAAATCCTTAAGTAGTAGTCTATACCACCATAACCCTTTCGGGATCCGCCTACACCTGACAGGCCATAGCACTCAAATGCTCCCACATGAAATCCATTACGACGGTCGACAAGCCCCGCATACACCGGCACAAACCACATGCATAACTTAATCACACCGAAGGAACTGATCACTGTCGTAAATGTGCCATTTCAACCATGGCTAATCAATCTATCTTCTTTTAATCATCTCCAATTGCCTTAGGAATAATAGCAACTTCCTTCAACTCATAGCAAACTCAACCCTCACTCATCCCGAGTGACCTTGATTCACGAGACTATGCTGCCTAAATCCCGCAACCCATCTCATACCCTCCTGATAATCTTTCTACAATTTGGAGTTTATTTCTCTCACTCTTCCGATACTGTCTTGGATGCCGAAACATATCATAGAACATTCCAACCATCCTCTTTTTTCTCAGAAATTACTCTGCAAAAGCTCGATTCTCCATCATACTGCTACCTGAAACCCCTTAAACACTGCATTCTTAACTTTTGAATTCACTAGGACCGCTATTGAGAGTCGCCCACTCTGGCTGACCTCGAGTACAATCAACTCCAAGGCTCTTCTAGCACATGAACACCCTCCTCCTTGAAGCACGTGACTGGGTCACTACTCTGACAACTCACCTATGCCTCAAGTACAATTCTGAATCTTCCAAAGCCAAACCCTGGCCCGACATGGACAACTTTTGCACACATTCATCAAATCCCACGCACAATCACCATTTTACCCTTTCCCTTAGCTGTACTAACTTGCCAACACGCCGACAATCCGCAACCCTATGATAAGTCAATCCTGCAACCCAACTGTAGATGATGGGACTCCCCTACTTAGCCCGAAGCTACTCCGTGCACCACTCTAGACCCTGTCGAGATCCTTTCTCCTTTGATATCATGATCTTGCTCAACCAATCCGTCCCATTCTTCCAAATTCTCTTGCTAGCACTCCATAAATACTCAAATTCTCTAGCATCATTCACACATTATTCCTCCTACCGAATAGCCACTAGAACCCCTCACAGAGACCTGCCAACCATGCCACCGCTAACCTATTCACAGGAGATAACCCACCTGTGGAAGTTACCCGCGGACACCCTCCAACGACGCTCAAATGCACGCTCTCTGCGACTTCAATACCCTATCCTACGCCCTGCTTCATTTACCAACTTTACTAGTCCGTCCGCTCCTCATGGACATCCATTAAATGCGCGACAATATATTTAAATTCGAAACTATGCTGCCGCTTCCCCACTTTGCGACTGCTCGACTTCCGCTTCTTACACCTGGCTGCCTAGAAATGGAACCACCGCCTAGACTCACTTCAGGATCATTCTTTGTAGCTATCAAGCCAGCAGATCACCACAACTTCAAGCTCTCTGAAGATCATCTTTCTCTAGCTGCCTTCATTATCAACACTTATCAGGTACTGAACCACCGCACCTCACGGTCTCTTCCAACCACATTCTTCATTACTTCTTCTCAATACTCTGACCGTACACAACCGAAGAAACCATAGCACCAACAAACTTAACACATTTCATTCGATCAATGACGACGACTTCACGTCACAGGTGCATATCCCACCTCACTTGAAGACACCAAGTCTTACTAGTTTATCAACCCCAATCGGACCATTCATAACCCAAATGCCTTTCCTCTATCGGAACTAAAATACCGAAATCTTGAAATCAAACTCTGAGAAGACCTCCCTTCAAACCATCCATCACCCCCAACATACGGGTAAGCATTCTATCATCATATCGACATCGTGCGATAACCAATCGTAAACATCATCACCACCTGAGCATAACCTCAACGCTCTCAGAAACACAGCTACTGAGCTGAAATAGCGATTATCCTTCCACAAGGCAATGACAATAGCCTCAATCAGCTTCGCAGGGAGAAACATCCCGCACCGCACCCATAGCGCCATTTCAAATCCTCAAATTCCTGATTCATAGCAAGCATTTCGCGACGCGTAATATTGAGTAAGAATAGACATAGGCATAAACCTCAAAGGAATCAAATCGCACGATGAGGAAATCAAGAAGGGAAGTACTCCTAACAACCCTGTAGCCTCTCGAAGATAAGTACAGACGTCTCCGTACTGATCCGCAAGACTCTACTAGACTTGCTCATGACTCGTGAGACCTACGGGAACCTAGCGCTCTGATACCATGTTGTCACGACCCAAAATCCATAAGGCCGTGATGGCGCCGGACATCATTGTCAGGCAAGCCAATCATTAATTAATCGAAATAATTTCCGGTTTAAATATTTATGAAAAATATTTCCTTGAACTTTATTACGTATTAACTAAATAAAAATCTGTTAAGTAAAACAATAGTTTAAATATTACACTTTAGCAAATATATCCCAACACATCCCAGAACCCGGTGTCACAAGTACATGAGCAATTTCTAAGAAATTATACAATCATCACAAAGCCTGTCCGAAATACAAATTGGACAATGGAATTTAAAATAAAAGTAAATACAGTACGAGGGAGACTCTGTCAGCTGCGGATCGCCTCCGGATGATGCAGCTCGCCTAAATCTCTGATTCCTCCACATTGCTATGAAAGTACCTGTGTAATAAAATGCACAGCAAGTGTAGCATCAGTACAAAAATAACGTGTACTCAGTAAGTCGCCCGCCTAACCTCAGAGAGGTAGTGACGAGAGGTCAAATTAGACACTTGCTAAAAGTCAATTTAGAATATTCTAGTGTGACACTAAGCATGAATATCCTAGGCAATTTATTAAAATCAGGAATAATTATTATCAACTCTTTCCATATTTAACACTTTATATCTTCGTCATATTAATAACAATTAATCAACATGGGTGATTTAATCAAATAACAATTAATCAACAGGAAGGAACAACTTCTTCCAAAATCTTTTTAATAACTTTAAATATCTGTCATTTCAAATGACAACTTAAAGTCACATGCCAGTAATCAGGCAAAAATCATAGCAACTACGCAGTAAATATCATGCGCAAGCAATGCCGAGTGTCGAACGGTGCGGACANGGAAAGTGGCAAAATTCTTTTTAAGGAACATGAAATATAACTCTTAAATCTTTGTTTTGAAACTCATTTGTCAAGTTTAATGATATTCCATAATATAACCCTACCAGGTATACAATTATCCACAGAGGAATCAATTCTCTTTTTAGATGATTAAGAAAATAAACTCTAGTCTTCTTCAGATATTTAATTACGATTTCAATTATATTAGCAGTTTAATATTACAGGCAGGACCACAGGTACAACATGTAAGGCATGCTAGTGGGTCCTAGACTACCTGGACATGTCATAATAGTAGCTATGCACGGACTCTCGTCACCTCGTACATACGTTTCCCCTGAAGATAATAGCATATACTTAATTAATTTACCTAGGGGGACAATTCCCCCTCACAAAGTTAGAAAGGAGAATTACCTCGCTCCGAAATTTCATAACCGGCCTCCAATCCCTTCTGGTGACTCAAATCGTTTCACAACGCTCCGAAACTATCCAAACAATGACAAACCAATAAAATATATTCTAATACTTGAAACAATTCCAAATTATATAATTTTCCAACTCCGCTCAATGAAATAACCAAAATGCCCTCGGGCCCACTTGCCCGAAATCCGAAATTTCTCGAATATATATTCTACTCATAGCCTTACTAACTCCAGAATACGATTTACTCTAAATTCCATGCTCAAATTCGTGGCTAAAAATCCAAATTACAATTTTCTAGGTTTCTTCAATATTTTCCAAATTTTCCCAAACTTTTCATGTTCAATCCATGCATATAATCTTGTATCTAACTCAAAAATGGAAGGAATTTACTTACCTTGTATTGCATGATGAAAGTCCCCTTTGAATCCTCCCAACATCGCCATGCCAAGATGAAAAATAGAACAAATGAGCAAAGAACCCATTTTTAAAACACTGCCCTGCCCAGTTCTGACCCCTCTATGAGATCGCATGAAAGCCTACGCGATCGCATAGGCCAAACTTGCTGCCTCCAAAAATCTCCTCAGTGCGATCGCATGCAAACACATGTGTTCGCATAAGCCACGCACCAGAAGCCTCCATGCACACACTGTTCGATCGCACCCCCAGCCCTGCGATCGCACAAGCCTTCACCTTGTAGCCCAGTTTTTCCTCCTACACGATCGCATTGCACTTCTTGCAATCGCATAGGACAAATTCCAGCTCCCTTGAATTTCCTTTTATGCGATCGCACACAAGGGATCGCGATCATATAGCACACCAGATACACCAAAAGACAGCAGCAGTAAATTAGAAAAAAATGGTCCGAACTCACCCCGAAACACACCCGAGGCCCCCGGGACCCCGTCCAATCACACGACTCAGTCCTAATACCTCATTCGAACTTATTCGATCCTTGAAATCAAATCAAACAACATCGAAACCACGAATCACACCCAAATCCAAACTTTATGAACTTAGAAATTTCCAACTTCTACATCCGATGCCAAAACCTATCAAATCACGTCCGATTGACACCAAATTTTGCACACAAGTCATATTCGACATTACGGACCTGCTCCAACTTCTGGAATTGCATTACGACCTCGATATCAAAACTTTCACTTCCGGTCGGATTTCTCAAAAACCTTCAAATTCCTATCTTTAGCCAAATGACTTCAAAATGACCTATGGACATCCAAATTTACTTCTGATCGCGCTCCCAACTCCAGAATCACCATATGAAGCTATTCCCAGACTCGGAATCTCAAACGGACATCAACATCACTGAAATGCACTTCAAGCCAAACTTAGGAAATTCCTTCAAAAATGCTAACTTCCACATTATAAGCCGAAAACGCTCCCAGTTAATCCAAAACCCGATCCGGACATACCCCAAGTCCAAAATCATCAGACAAACCTGCTGGAATCTTCAAATCCTGATTCTGAGGTCGTTTACTCAAAATTCCAATCTTAGTCCATTTCTCCAACTTAAGGCTTCTGAAATGAGAATTTTCTTTCCAAACCAACTCTAAACTTCCTGAAATTCAATTCCGACCACGCCCACGAGTCGTAATACTTGAAACGAAGTTGCTCGTGGCCTCAAAACGCTGAACGAGCACTAGAGCTCAAAACGACTGGTCGGGTCGTTACAACAAGCTTCTAGACTACATGGTTCGTGCCAAGATTTATCAGTATAGAATTCTACTTTTGTGATCATTGTGTGTCAATAGAGATGAGAGTTAACCCAAAAGAAGAATGAAGAGTATATAAATAAGTGGGGTAGCTCATCGGTGTTGAGTCAACATGGTAAAGGAGAAATTGGTCACCGGTGGTTGAGGCAAGCCTACGAAGAGGACGACTAGCATGTGCAACATCAACTACTTGACTCAGTTCTTATAAATGCTTTTGAAAGATTTGTTTTTCGGACTCTCCATAATATGTGGCGCATAAGGTTTGAACGGTTGCGTCAGGTCATATGACGGTGTTAGAATCTACCATTAGGTTCGATAAGTCAGCCCGTCATACTCCTACTTCGGTTCATATAGCCAGAGAGCACGTTCACAGACTCATCAAAGGACTCAAATATGATCGTAAAATTTTTGTACAACTCAGGGCAGGTTGATACTTCATTTCGGCGAGTGATAGAAATTGTCCTAGACTTAGGAGAGTTATATTTCATCAGAACACTCAGGCTACGTGCCCCATTGCAGTTATAAATCAACTCAATTGACCAGCTCGGGAAAAAGGAGTCGGAATGTCGAAAGTGGAGGTCAGATTCCTAGAGGTGGAGACCCAGCCTGTTGATATATTTTCTATGGTATGGTTGAGGTCGTTACATTGAATGGTGTCATTACAAGAACATTCTCCATTTATTATAAAGTGATGATTTACTGAACTTAATACGGTTATGCGTATCTAATAGAATTCTTCCAATATGCTCCACTCTCGGGTAAGCCTCGTAACTCTAAAATCTACTTATGTGAATACTTGTATTGAGAAATTATATGGAGATAACTGTGTCTATCATTACGTGTTGTAATTTTGTTTAACGGAAAATATTTAAAGGAAGGAAATGAAATGTTTCGATTGGCACGATACGCATGATGCTTGTGATTCAGAATTGAGGACGAGATACGGTTATGCGTATCTAATAAAATTCTTCCAATATGCTCCACTCTCGGGTGAGTCTCGTAACTCTAAAATCTACTTATGTGAATACTTGTATTGAGCAATTATATGGAGATAACTGTGTCTATCATTACGTGTTGTAATTTTGTTTAACGAAAAATATTTAAAGGAAGGAAATGGAATGTTTCGATTGGCACGATACGCATGTTGCTTGTGATTCAGAATTGAGGACGAGATCCTCGCATTTTAATATGATTTGATATGTTTAAATTGGGCTACAAGACTCGGTGGAAGTTATGTAAGGACGAGGTCCTTGTGGTGGAAATTCTTGTGTTTAAATTCTCCCTTGTGAATTAAACTTTTACTATAGTATTGGTAGGGAGTCATGTCTGTTAGGATTATTCAAAAATTTATGTATAAAATAATGATGATAATCATAATAATAATTGAATAAATAATAATAAAAGTAATACTAATAATAAGTAAAATTAATTAATTAATTAACTGTGCATAATTTTCCAAATCCGTGTTATAATTATTGAGCTTTGACCTACGAGGTATGTGCACGCTCGTGTGACATTAAATGAGACACGTTAATTCGGGTATATAATTATGAGGTCTTCATGAATCACATCTCATTATCAGTTGTGAAGGGTAGAAAGGGGATTATTGTTACGTGGTTATTGGGTGATTCATTAATTGATTATGAAAAACTATAAGATCATATTGAGCCGAAAGGGTGTTCCATTCAAATGGTCAGACGAGTGTGGGTGGAACTTTCAGAAGCTCAAGATGGATTTGACTAGGACGCCAGTGTTGGTGATGCCCTCAGGTTCAGGATTGTGCACGGTGTATTGTGGTGCATCTCTATCGGATTAGGTATAGTATTAATGCATGATGGCAAGGTGATTTCATATGCATCTCGGCAGCTGAAGGTCCATGAGAAGAATTACCCTGTTCATGACTTAGAGTTGGCGGCCATTGTTCATGCATTGAAAATTTGGAGGCACTATCTTTATGGTGTGCCGTGTGAGGTTTTTACTGACCATCATAGTCTCCAGTACTTATTCAAGCGGAAAGATCTAAATTTGAGGCAACGAAAATGGTTAGAGTTACTAAAAGATTATGATGTCACCATATTGTATCACCCAGGGAAGACCAATGTGGTGGCCGATGCATTGAGTAGAAAGGCGGTGAGTATGGGAAGCCTGGCGTATATTCCAGTTGGTGAGAGACCGTTGGCTTCAGACATTCAGACGTTGGCTAATCAGTTCGTGAGGTTGGATATTTCGCCCAGCGGTGTTCTAGCTTGTACAATCGCTCGGTCTTCTCTAATTGAGCGTATCCGGGAGCGCCAGGATGATGACCCGCATTTGATGGTCCTTAGGGACACAGTTCGGCACGGTGGTGCCAAGCAAGTTACAGTTGAAGATGATGGTGTTTTGAGGATGCAGGGCCGGTTATGTGTGGCTAATGTTGATGGCCTTCGTGAGTTTATCCTTGAGGAGGCTCACAGTTCTAAGTATTTGACTTACCCTGGTGCAGCCAAAATGTACCAAGACTTGAGGCAACATTATTGGTGGAGAAGGATGAAAAATGACACTGTTACGTATGTGGCTCGTTGCTTAAATTGTCACCAGGTAAAGTATAAGCATCAGAGACCCAGTGGTTTGCTTCAGCAGATAGAGATTCCTGAGTAAAAGTGGAAGCGTATCACTATGGACTTCGTTGTTGGGCTCCTACGGACTCAGAGGAAATTTGATGCGGTTTGGGTTATTGTGGATAGGCTGACTAAATCAGCACATTTCATTCATGTGGCAAGTACTTATACTTCAGAGCGGTTGGCTGAGTTATATATTCGGGAGATAGTTCGCCTTCATAGTGTGCCCGTGTCTATCATTTCTAATCAGGGTACGCAGTTTACTTCGCACTTTTGGAGGGCAGTTCAGCGTGAGTTGGGTACCCGAGTGGATTTGAGTACAACATTTCACCCTCAGACTGACGGGAAGTCCGAGCGTACCATTCAGATATTGGAGGATATGCTTTGCGCTTATGTTATTGACTTTGGAGGCTCGCGGGATCAGTTCTTGTCGTTAGCGGAGTTTTCTTATAATAATAGTTATCAGTCGAGCATTAAGATGGCTCCTTATGAGGCGTCATATGGTAGACGGTGCAGATTGCCAGTTGGATGGTTTGATCCGGGACAGGCTCGGTTGATGGGTACAAACTTAGTTCAGAAGTCCTTAGATAAGGTCAAGATTATTCAAGAGAGACTTTGTGCAGCTCAGTCTAGGCAAAAGATTTATGTCGATCGTAAGGTTCGTGATGTGGCATTCATGGTTGGAGAGAAAGTATTGCTTCGTGTGTCGCCCATGAAGTGTGTTATGAGATTTGGGAAGAAAGGTAAGTTGAGCCCTAGGTATATCGGGCCATTTGAGATTCTTGATAGAGTGGGGGAGGTAGCTTATAACTTGCATTGTCTCCAGGGTTATCCTCAGTTCATCCGGTATTCCACGTGTCTATGCTCCGAAAATATCACGGTGACCCGTCCTAAATGTTAGATTTTAGCTTTTTCCAATTGGACAAAGACTTGACTTATGAGAAGGAGCCGGTAGCCATTTTAGACCGGCAGGTTCGTCAGTTGAGATCTAAGAGTTATCCTTTAGTTCGAGTGCAGTGGAGAGGCCAGCCCGTGGAGGCAGCTACTTGGGAGTCCGAGTCAGACATGCAGAGTATATATCCACACTTGTTCGTCAATTTCAGGTAATTTTCTATGTTAGTTCGAGGACGAACGTTTGTTTTAGAGGTGGAGATTGTAATGACCCAAGGGGTCATTTTATGAATTTAGACTCCGTTCTATGCTTAATAGCCATAAAAAGACTAATTTTAAATACCTCAATTTGCGTGCGCAGTCCGAGCGTGAAACCGGAAAGCTTTTATGTGAAAATATGAGAAATAGTTATTTCTAGAATTTAAATTTGATTATAGTTGACTTTGGTCAATATTTTGAGTAAACGGACCCGGATCTGTGTTCCAACAATCCCGTGAGGCCCACAATAAAATATGGGACTCGGGCGTATGCCTGGAAATTAATTCCGAGGTCCCAAGCCTTAGAAATCAATTTTTGAAAGAAATTATTTTGCTGAATTATTAAAGAAATGAATTAACGTTTGAAACCGTTTATATTGGGCCCATATTTTGGTTCCGGAGCTCAATACAAGTTTGTTATGACATTTAAGCCTTGTTTGTGAAATTTGGTGAGAATCGAAATTTATTTGACGTGATTTGGACATCCGGTTGATATATAGTGAACTTTAAGTGTTCTTGAGAAAAATAATGAGTTTTGAGGTTTAATTCATAATTTTATGGTCATTTTACTAAGGTTGCCATATTTTTCAGGGTTATTACGAAATTGCCACTGACGGCGTATTGAAAATCTGCACTATTTGCAAATATTAAAACCTACATATCTCCTTCATTATAAGGTCAAATTGAGTGATTCAAAAGCCTAACTTGACTAAAATTTCACAAGGAATCCATTGGAGGCATAAAATCGAGTTTCGGGATCATTTGGCATGATAAACGAGGCAGAATAGCTGGCAAAAATATATATAAAACAGGCAGATTTCTTCTTCTTCAAATTTTCGAACCCCACATCCCTAGGAACGAATTTCTTCACCAAATATAATCCCCAAGTCATAGATAATCAATTCTAAACTTTACTCTTTCAATTACTCATTGTTTTTCATCACTTTTAAATCAAAAACTAAGAATTTTCATGGTAAAAATTGAGGGTTTGGGTAGAATTAAGGAATTTTGTAAAAATCGGATCTTCACCTCGAGTTGAGGTCGGATTTCGAAACTAATTTTATATTTGGGTTCCCGAGTGAATGGGTAAACATAATTTGGTCCGAACCCCGAGTTTAGACCAAGCGGGCCCGAGGTCAGATTTTCACTTTTTTATAGAAAACTTAGGAAAAATTATAATTTTTAATAAAGTTAGTTCCTTTAGACTTAATTAATGATATTGAGTTAATTATGATTAGATTCGAGCAAGTTAGAGGAAGATTCTAAAGGAAAAGTCATAATTGAACAGTGAGTGGCCTGCGAAATTGAGGTAAGTGTTTGGTCTAACTTTGACTCGAGGGAATAAGAATCCCCCACTTGTTTGCTATGTGAAATGCATGTGTGTGGTGTATAGGTGAGGTGACAAGTATCTATGCACCACCAAATGCCTGTTAAACATGATCCCTTTCCCGTTCCCAACTTAATTGATTCATGTTCATTATTATTTCTATGACTACTTGGCCTTGTTATTTTGTTAAATATTGTTGTGGTTATTTTAAAAAGAGTATTGGTTGTTTTAGTTGGTTCCCTTGTGGTACAAAACGGTTGAGCGGTTTGGTATTATTTTTACGAGATATATATACATATTTATGTTCCTGTTGGTTTCATGGTTGAGAGGATATTGACGAAGTTATGAGAAAAATACAATTTCTTATTTATAATTGTCAAAAATATTGTGAAAGGCTTGACCTAAATTGTGAAATTTATTAATAAATTGATATGAGATATCTGGTGGGAGCGGGTTGCACACCGTAATAAGGAGTGATAAGGGTGGACATGTGAGATCGGGTTGCACGCCGCAACAAGAGTAATAAGGGTGATATATTTATGGAGGAGCAATAAGGGTGGACAGGTGGGAGCGGGTTGCACGCTGCAACAAGGAGCAATAAGGGAGGACATTTATATTTTTACTGAATTTCAAAGAAAATAAATATTTGAAAAGCTTAAATGTTTATTTTACTATTCTTCATATTTTTGGCACTACTTTTATCTAAAGTTAAAGTTTGAAAACTTGATTTTTTTTTTAGAATTGGTTATAGCTGAGACCTAGAAAAGGCGGTTGAGTTATTTTATTATCGTTGTAGTATTTAATTATTTGTTTAGATTTCCGTCTTGCTTCATATATTATTGTCACATGTTATATTGCTAAAGCCCCGCCGTAGCCTCGTCACTACTTCATCGAGGTTAGGCTCGGCACTTACTCAGTACATGAGGTCGGTTGTACTGATACTACACTTTGTACTCTTTTGTGCAGATCCAGGTACTAGCCAACAGTAGAGATTTTTAGAGTAGCCATCTATTCATTCGGAGACACGAGGTATATCTGTCGGCGTTCGCAGAGCCCGAGAGTCTTCTCCTATTTTTATAAAATTGTTTTAGTATATTCAGAACAATTACAATATTTCTTTCAGCCCAGTATTTGTAGTATTCTTTAGTAGTTCGTGAATTATGACATCAGACTCTATGGTAGTTCTAGATTTATTTAATTAGTTCGTGGCTCGCTTAATTTATTGTTTATTTATTTTATATTTGAAATTATTTATTGAAAGCCATTAGATCGAGTTTAATTTAAAATTTTGCTATCCGTTTAAATATTAATTAACGAAAATAGTTGAGTGAACTCTAACATTGGCTTGCCTAGCAAATGTGGTGTTAGGCGCCATCACGATCCCTAAGGTTGGGGAATTTGGGTCGTGACAAGTTATTATTTAAAATTATTGTACCATCATATAAAATTTTATTAGCTTATAATTAAATCAATGTCTTGCTTATTATTCTTTTAGTAGTCTTTAATAAATATAAATATTTTATTCTTGAAATTTGGTATATTTTTATGCTTGTATCCTCTCATTCAAAAATTTTTAATCAATTAAATTTATTGTAATATTATTAAATATAATTTAATTTTTTTAATTTATTTATTTTTAAATTAATTTAATGTATAAGTATCCTCACAATATCTCTATTTTTATACATTCTCTTCCCTACTATAAATATTAGTTTTTACATTAATATTTTTACCTATAACCAAAATAATATCATATTTTATTTTAAATTGTAAAATTGATGTAGGCTAAAATATTAATACATAAGTTATTTTATGATCATGTTCCAAATGTATTGAGTTCTCTTATAATTATTTCTTATTTAGATGCAGTTAAATTTCTTTTTTTTTAGCTTTAAGATATAAATTTAATTTTTAATTTTCATTAATAAAATTACCTATATTAGAAAGTTATTTTATATTCTTAAAGTTATATTTTAATATTAGAAAAGTAATTTCTTAATTGTTTGAACATATTATATGTATGTAGTAATATGTTTACTGTCATTTTATTTCTGTCCGTAATATTTTCAAATAATTCTTATCATTCTATTTTTTAAATTGGAACGCTGTTTCAAAAAATTATGCTATGCTTTCAAACTTATACTAACTGCACTCAATTCAGATATTAATCATAGAAAAAATATTTTCTTAGTTGTTTGAACATATTATATCTAAATGTTGTAGTAATATTTTCATTGTCAACTTATTTCTTATAATATTCTTTCTTTTAGCTTTAATACAAATTTAATTTTTAATTTTCATTCGTATAATTACTTATATTAGAAATTTATTTTTTATTTTAGTTTTTTTTTTTCATAAATAAGACTTCAATTTCATGATAGTATCCGTAGTTTGAGCATTCTAATCATAGTTTTAACAACTTTCTAATTTCAAATTCAATTAGCCTTTCTCTTTCATTTATAATATTTAGTTTTTAATAATTTAAAATATTTTTGCTAATTTTTTAAGTATTGTATATTTAGTTTTAACAACTTTCAAATTTAATTAACCTTTCCCTTTCTAATTTTAAGTTTGTATATTTAATTTATTTTATTTCTAAACTTATGATTTATAAATATCCTCATATTATCTATAATTTATTCTATTATTCAATATTTTTTGTTTTTGATTTTATCTATTAGACTTGAGTTACGTGGGCCTATTCATATTATGAGTTTCTTATCATAATATAAAAAACTTTCTCATCTCAAATTTAAATAAGTTTTACCATTTTTTCTATAATAAAAAATCTAATTTTTTTTCTCTTTTATTTTTTTATTTTTGATATTATATTATTCAATACCTAATATTATTTATGTAATTAGGTTTGTGTTAGTTTTGCTTCTTTTTGAGATAGTCAGCTGAGTTTGCTTGACTATGGAATTGTAAAGTTTCATCGTTGGTGATTAATACAAATGAAGGTTAATTACCAAAAATAAAAATACCTAATACTATTACATTGTCATGTGGATTCTTATTAGCTTGTTTACATTTAATATCTATTTCTACCACACCAATTCTAATATAATATAGATAAAAATTTAAAAACTTTCTCAAATTCAAATAAGTTGTATTATTTTATTTTCTAAATTTGACTGCATTTTCAAAAATTATGTTATGCTTTCAAATTTAAACTAACTACACTCAATTCAAATATAAATCACAAACAAATATTTTTTTAATTGTTCGAACCCATTATATCTGAATGTTGTAGTAATATTTACGTATAAAATATTCGTTTGCCCGATTTATCAATATTAATATGACATTATTATTCTTGTTATTAAAAGATTTTTTACTAATTATTTAAATTTATCTTACCTTATAAATAATTTATATACTTTATGTAAGATCTTATTTTGCCGCTTGAATTTATTTAATTTTTAAACTTAACAAATATTTAATATCTTAAGTAAATTTTAATTTTATTTTAACTTACTCCAAAGTATAAATAGTCACATGTTATCTCAATCTACGTCTTTCTATATTTTTTTATTTCTTTCTATTATAATTTTTAGTTAATTTTCTACCTCCATATTTCTAGCTAATATAGAAAAAAAATCTATGGGTGGATAAATATTGATATAAATATAGATATAGCTTCAAATATACATATAAATATAAATTTAAGTAGATATATAGATTAGATTTGTCTAAAATTTATTTAGATTGAGTATAAGACTTATTAAACTACTTCCATTAACTATGTTTCCATTTATAATTCAAATTTTTAATGTTGTCTTAAATTGCCAAGTAGCTTCTTATTAGCTTGTCACTTGGCTTAACCACATGCTTCACTACTCTCCTTTTAATATAATATAAAAAATATAATAGCTATAAATATAATTTACAAGTCAATGATCATTTACTTTTTTATGACAACATGATCATATATATATATATAGATATGTATATGGTCATGCCACAATAATCTTTATCTTTTACTTATTATTGGATTTTTGGTCCCTAACATGTTTCGAAAAAAACTTTCCGTCCATTTTCATGACAATATCAACAGAATATTTTATATATTTTTCTCATTACCTAACTATTTTGCGAAAGTTGCATATTTGAAAAAAAATGTAAGAATCTCTCTTGCCATTCTCTTAAGTATATTAACTCAAAGCATTAATTTAAAATTTTCGGAAAATCTTTGCTCAATAGGAAAAGGTATTTGCATAAATTGTACTTAAAGCAATAATATAGAAGATATATTAGTTTGATATAATACAAATAAAAAATATTTCAAAAGCAAGGGATGTTAGATCTATTGATTCTGCCTTGGTTTAATACTATTTACTTATATTCTGTTATCTAATTAATGCTTACTTTATTTTATCTTTTGAAGGAAACCATGAATATTCATTTCCTTAATTAAATAATGAATACGTTGTTTTCTCTAATTAATACTTACTTTAATTCCTCACTTAAAGTAAATCATTTGTCATGTAATATTACTTTAAATATGGTAACTATAAGTCACGGAATATGCAATTCCTAATAGATATAT
>ML354888.1:65088-80188 GCA_005239505.1 Nicotiana paniculata | reverse complement strand
ATCTGCCGGCGTTCGCAGATCCCGAGAGTCTTCTCTTAGTTCGTAGAGACTGTTTTATATTTCTCAAAGCAGTTATATTATTTCTTTCATCCCATTATTTGTAGTATTCTTTAGTAGTTCGTGAATTATGACACCAGACCCTGGGGGTAGTCTTAGAGTTATTTCTATAATTAGTTTGTGGCTCGGTTTATTTAGTTGTTTATCATTTTATATTTGGAGTTATTCATTGGAAACCATTAGATTAAGTTACTTTAAATTTATTTTATTATGTCTAAAGGGATAATCAAAGGAAAATAGTTAATCGAACTCTAACATTGGCTTGCCTAGCAAGTGTGATGTTAGGCGTCATCACGATCTCTAAGGTTGAGAATTTGGGTCGTGACACGTACTACCTTTTTTTTATATATTAAAACTAGATGAAGAAAGGCTCGTATACGGGCCCAACATTGCAATTTTAAAATTGTTATTTGTTGGTTCTTAGTTAATTTTTTAATAAATAAATTATGATTATTATATCCATTTAATCATGGATAGAGAATGATATTGGGAATCACAATTTACAATTAATTTATTTTAATAATTTAAATAAAATTAAGCTACAAATTATAACCTGTTTAAGTTGCTTCAATTAACATAAAAAGAGTACGTGCTATAATAATCATTTTAACCTCCGGTTAATGTCAAATACAAACATCAAATTAAAAAATTGATATCAATGATATTATTTCCCCACGGTATTTGAATATTTTACAAGAGAATACATTAAAAAGCTACAAGTATCATCTATATTAATAATTTTCTAGATTAAAAAGAATACCAATCTATCTTCCGTAAACTAATCTGGAATACATTTATATTGTTCTTGCAAGTGTTTTGACAGTGGGAACAATTAGCTACTCGATGAAAGAAATGTCATTCTTTATAATACGATAAAAGATGGGAAAAAACTATGATTTTTCATATCTTGTATACATCAAAATTAAGAAATTTTCTTAGTACAACAAACAAAGAGAACTTGCAAGGGGATTTGCATTCCTAATGAGACAATTTACTACTTCAAACAAAGAGAACAATAGAGACTAAAACAAATATTAACATGATATAAATTATTTTTTTGTATTATTATTTTTTTACATGATATAAATTGTAGGAACTCAATACATCAGTTCAAATTATATTCTAATATATCTCATTTAAAATAATGTTAACTTATGATAAAATAATAAACATTTGATAGAAGTCTATATAAATTATATGGATTTTAATTTTTTTCCTCAATTTAAGGAGATGAGAGAAATGCTTTTCTTTTTTATAGAAGTATCATATGTTAATTTACATAATGAAACAATATAAAAATTATAACAAGTAATATTTAAGACAATTTATTGATAGTTGAAAATTTATCATGGAAGAATAGAGTTCAAACCATATAGATTATACATTTACATCAATTAGTATATAACATATAGCCTCCGAGTATAGTAAGAACATATCTCATTACTTAAATTAACTTTTGAGGTTTAACAAACTATACTTTTTAAAATTACTTTTGAATATAAACTTTTTTAGTTTGAAATCGCTTTCAAAAAGTGTGGATAGATGAAACCATTTAATTTTCATTTTTAAACTGCTTTAAAATAGTATTGGTATGTGAAAATCTTGTAACATCTATCGATACATCTTTTTGTTGCCCTATTATTTAAAAATTAATTTTACTTTCTCTATAAAAACTTCTACTCCCTCCGTAGTGAACCCATTTGACTAAGCATAAATTTTAAGAAAAGAGAGAAATTTTTTGAACTTGTGGTATAAAATGAATCTCATATATTTTGTGTGGTTGTAAATTATTGGATAAGGTAAATTGTTTCCAAATATAGAAAGGGATCATTCTTTTTAGCACGGACTAAAAAGGAAATAGGTTTACATAAATTGAAACAGATGGAGTATTTGACTAAAACAAAAGTAAAAATTTTAGCAAATGAGAAAAAACATTCACAATACTTCTTGCAAAAATATCTAATCAACACTTGCATTTAAGAAAAAAGTCTCGCACTACTTCATGCAAAAAGAAGAATTGTGTGGGTCCACATGTATCAAACGTTATATGCTAAGAAATGCAAGGCGGGTGTTATTTAAAAAATACAAATAATACATGAATTTTATGAAATAATATATATGTTTTTGGTCGACCATCTTCTCATTTCTATATAACAGAAGAAAAAAATTTAGAGTTTTCTTAGTTCTACTAGCTGTCGGAGCAGTACACACCCTTTGAATGAAAATTCCAGTTTTGGTCCTCCAATAGACAAAAATAGCATTCAAAATCATGTCTACAACTTACAAGAAGAGCATAAAATTAAAGATCATTGGACAATCTGTGAACCTCCAATCTCTGAATAAGGTCTTAGTTTACAAGAGTGCGACATCCTTTAACTTGTTAGTGTTGCAAATGTAAGCAATACAATAAACATGATAGTCAAATCAATGGGCTTGCATATCAAGCGTCTCATCCAACCGTTTCACTCTTTCCAATTCTTCACTAATCAAGAACCGAATTCTCTGCTTGTCATTGCAATTAGGGTGTTTCTAAAAGTCTGAAAAATCGAACCAAATCGAAAATCGAATTAAATCGATCAAAAAAAGAATACTTTTTAGATTTGATTTGATTCTGATTTTGAATTTTAGAAATCGATCAAACTTGGTTTGGTTTTGGGTATAATAAAAAATAACCGAAAAAATGAACCAAACCAACTATAGAAATAGCTATTTAAATTTATTATTACACCTATATATATGTATATTTCTATATAAAATTTCTATAATTTTATGGTACATATTAGTCGTTTGTTTTTTTAGTCTAGTTCTTTGCTATTATAATAATCTAATTCTTTTTCTTTACATTCCAGTTTGATTGGTAGTTTTCTTTTGCTAAGTATAAAAATTTATTTCATGTTAAAAAATAATCAATTTTTAATTGAGTACTTAAAATATTTAGCACTATTTTATTCAATTATCATCAATATACCTTGGTAAATGATAGATTTCTTAAAGAGCAATTGATTTGACAGTGGTACATTGAAAATATAATCGCCGGAATATGTGTTTGGTAGTGTATGTCTCATTTTTAAGAAAAAAATCAATAAATAACGGAAAAACCGAGAAAAAACGAATTGATAAAAAATCGACTTAATTAGTTTGGTTTGGTTCTGATATTTGAAGAACCAACTTACTTGATTTTGTTTCTTTTTAGAGAAAAATCGATCCAAATAGAACCATGAACACCCTAATTGCAACCCCTGTTATTCTCCATCTCTTTTCTTATAATCTACCTCAAATCAGCTCTAGAATGAGAAGGTGCTCTATTTGAGATTTTCAAAGCTTGTCTGTACAGCTTCACTACTCGGGCACGAACAAGGAAGGAGAGAAGCATTACTGATTCTCCAATGTAATCAAAGAGTTTCAATAATCTAAAGAGTATAACATGATTTCGCCGAGCTAGCAAGAGATGGGAAGGAGCAAATTCGCACCTCGCAATTTATTCAGAATTTGGATATTTTTCCGTTACATACTACTTACTACGAGTACTAAATTATAAGCAGAATGCAGCCAGAAATTAAAATTTTACTAGTGAGCTACAAGGAGTCGGTGGTCTTCTAGAGATTAGGGTAACGTTAACCAGACTATTTACTAATATTTGTATAGTGCTCCAAAAAAGGCACGCACTTCCCTATGTACATGTACCTACTCAGTTGCTATTAGCTGATATTTTATGCTAAAAGTTTATCCTCTTCTCATTATTCATTAATAACGTGACAATCTGTCCCTTATTTTCATATAAAACTGATGGTAGTCGGGTAATCACGTATAAGAACGGATACACACCGATTGTATAATAGTATCTTAAGCAATCAGTAATATGAAAAATAAGACCACATAATTAACCTTATACAACAATTAAATTGGTTAGGTCACTACACTATCAATGAATATAAAATTACTACATATTTTAAAGCTATATTGTTTGGACTTCCGAAAATGTCTCCGGATGCGGGTCGGATCCTTTAAAAATAGTGTATTTTTGGAGGATCCGACACGTATGCGGCAGCATTTTGAAGAGTCCGTGTAACATAATTTTAAATGATTATAGTATACCCTTTGTGTTTCTCTATAAGAATCAGTAATAGCTTCCACACAAGGGCTATATGTGGGGCTATAATTTCATTGTTTCTTACATTATGTACCTTGCATTTTACATGCTTTAATGATCATTACACTTTATTTGCGCGTAATGGAGTCTATTTTATGTGTAGGTGAATTGGAGATGAAAGTAGAACTAAAGGGACACTTAAACGTTGAAAGTGTGCTCGAGAACAGTGAAAAGGAGAGGCCAGGCAAAAGCCAGCCTAAAGCAGGCGTTAGCCTGGCGACGCCAGGCTTGGGGCCAGGTCCATTCCGAGTTTTGAAGCTTTATTTCGTCTCCTGGTTTGACTCAGACTTGACCTATACATTTAGGTCTTTTCCTACACATATAAATAGACCCAAAAATACCACTTTGAAGGGAATTTGCGACAGGAGGAAAGGACATCACGTGGATAACTTTTAGAGGAGAAAATCATAGAGTTCTTTATCTTTTTTTCTTTTCTTTGTAATTTGTTTATTCAAAATACTTGGAAAATTGTCACTATGAACATGATTGGCTAAGCACTCTAGTTCTGGGGTTGTGATTTAGCGATGAATATTGTTGTTTAACATTAGCTTAACCTTGATTACAATTCACTAATATATGGTTGTTGCTTCAATTCTGTGATTAATTGCTTAATTATCTGGCCAACAGTTAGGTTCTATTTACTATCTATGTTATTCTTGGGAAATGCATGTTTAGATTAGAGAAGAATTAAAGAGAGCATGATCTTAATTGGTACGGGGGCGGATTTGTGATTAAGATAGGAATATACCTAGTCACCATGCTTAATTCAATATCGTAATCTTAATGCGTTCTTGATAGATTGATTCCGTAGGAATATATCCGTTATCTATTTTGAATAGGCGAGTAGTACTCCGGGAGAAGGCTATGAGAGCAATTATCGATTAATTAGCAACCATGAATGAATTGTATGAAAGGGAGAGTTAACTAGAACACAATAAGATTGGTGAATCTATCACAACCCTGGAATACTTGTCTCTATTGAATAATTAACAATCATTTTACTGCTAATAATTTAGATATTACTTAGAATTATAATTTAGTATCATCACATTCTTGAACTTGATTTTGGCTTGACTGAATAACAATCTTGGTGACTTTAGTGGGTAGTTGATACAAATCTCTGTGGGTTCGACACTTGACTTATCATTTTATTACTTGTACGACCACGTATACTTGCGTATGCGTTTGGGAGCAACAAGTTTTTGGCGCCTTTGCCTGGGACTTGAATATGGACTACTTTCTAGTTTTTGCTTTAATTATTTATTTTGTTTAGTCTAATCTTACTTTATTGTTGCTCTAATCTCATGAACTTTGATTGAATACGTAGGGTTAGAAGCGAAGACAGACTCAACGACTTTGACCCCGAACATGAGAGAACATTTCGTAGGAGGTTGAGGGAAGCAAATGATACAAATAATCTTCAGGCACTCATTCAATTTCCTGTGAACATGGGAGAGGAGCAACACATGGCCGTTCAGGAGGTGGCGATGCCTAGCATTGCTAATGTCACCTCCAGCATCGTGAAGTCCAGAATCACTAGGCACTTTGAGCTGAAACAGAGCATGATTCAGTTACTTCATGCAAATGGAAAGTTTATGGGTCTTCCATACGAGGATCCACAACAGCATATTCTGAACTTCTTGGAGATTGGTGATACCTATATCACTAACAGGATCACTCCAGACTATGTGATGCTCACACTTTTTCCATTCTCTCTGTTGGGCGAAGCAAAGCGATGGTTGAAGGTAGAACCAACTAATTCTATTACCTCATGGAATGATTTGGCAAGGAAATTTCTGGCAAGGTTCTTCCCTTCAGGCAAAACTACAAAGATCAAAAGTGAGATAGTTTCCTTCAAATAGAAAGCAAGAGAGTCTTTATATTCAGCTTGGGAGAGATTCAAGGGGCTACACAGAGACTGTGCTCATCATAATCAGACAAACGAAGTGTTAGCACACACTTTCATAGAAGGGCTTCATCCCCAAACAAAAATGGTGGTACATACTGCATCTCGAGGTAAAGTGTTGGAGAAAAGCTTTGATGAGATATATGCATTATTGAAAAAATTCTCCAAAAGCAATCCAGATTGGCAAGGAGAAATGGGAAAAAACACGGTACAAAAATCTGCAGGAGTACTCGAGTTAGACGGCGTCTCGACATTATCAGCATAGATTTCTACACTGACTCACCAAGTCAATCAGATGGCCATGGTTATTAACAATGAACAAGCTCAACCAGTGCAACAGGTCCAGGTGTTTTGTGAAGTATGTGTAAGGGTCACACGAGCGGCTTATGTCCAGTTAATTTAGAGTCTGTCTGCTTTGTGGGTAATGCAAATAGGGGACAAACAAACTAATATGGGAACACTTACAATCCCAACTGGAGGAACCACCCAAACTTCTCTTGGGGTGGAAACCAAGGTACTCAGAATCAATACCGGTCTCAAGCACCTCAACAATAATATAGACCACCTCAGGTTGAACAACAAGCGAGTCCAACAAGTCATCTTGAGGAAATGATAGCTGATCAGAAAGACCAAGCCACAGGAATGAGAAATTTGGAGCGTCAAGTGGGACAATTGGCTAGTGCCAAAATATCAGACTAGTTGGAGCTCTTCCAAGTGAAACTGAAGCCAATCCTAAGGCATACATTAATGTTGTGTCCTTGAGGAATAAGAGACAATTATAAGAAGTCCAGTCGAAAAAGAGAAAACATGTGATTTTTAATGAGAGCCCAGCCACTATAGAGTCAACATCAAGCAAATCAAGGGAATCTGAGAAGCCAGCTGAAGAGGCGGTGGTTGAGCAACCCCCACCATTGGTTGCAAGGCTACCCCCTCCGTTCCCTCAAATATTGCACAAAGTGAAGGATAATGCCGCGTATAAGAAGTTCCTTGATATTTTGAAGCATGTGCAAATTAACATTATATTGGTAGACATCTTGCAAGAAGTTCCCAAATAGGCTAAATACATCAAGGACATAGTGGAAAATAAAAGAAGGCTGACGGAATTCGAGACTGTTGCACTCACTGAGGAATGTAACTCAAGAATTCAAAGCAAGCTACCTCAGAAATTAAAGGATATGGGTAGTTTCACTATCCAAATGAGCGAGCATCAATTTGATGCCGCTATTTGTGTTCAGACAGTTGGGGTTGGGTAAGCCACGCCCAACAATGGTAATCTTACAGTTGGCTGATCGTTCCCTTACTTATCCTGAAGAAGTGATTGAAGATGTGTTAGTTCAAGTAGGCTCTTTCATATTCCCTGCCGATTTCATTATCTTGGACTACGAGCCTGATCAGGAAGTCCCATTTATTTTGGGGTGTCCATTCTTAGCCACAGGCCGATCTATTATTGATATTTATGAAGGAAAGATGATGATGAGAGTAGGTGATTGGAGGTATTCAATGTGTATAAAGCACTCAGATTACCAGCCCACTATGAAGAGCTATCTATGATTTATGTGGTGGAAAGTGATGCTACATCATTAGTGCCTTATATGAGCCCTACTGATCCTCTTGAACGAGCTCTGATTGGGGATGAAAAAGACAGTGAAGATGAAATGATGGGAGAAATTGAGCAAGTACTTGATATGTCCTGCAGTTATGTTTATGGGTTCAGAAAATTTGAGGAGCTGAAAAAGCCCATCACTCTGACCCATCCTAAGCCATATATTGAAGAAGCTCCAAGGCTAGAACTTAAGCCCCTTCCAGCTCATCTGCGCTATTCTTATTTGGGGAACTCTGAGACATTGCCCGTGAATATCTCATCTAGCCTGACTAACACACAAGAAGAAAAATTGCTCAGAGTACTTCGCGAGCATAAAAAGCGACATGAGCCACCTCTTCTTTTTTCTGAAGAGTGGACAATTGCGGGCATCAAAGGAATCAGTCCATCGTTTTGCATGTATAAAATCTTCTTGGAAGATGGACACCGCCCTAGTATTGAGCAGAAAAGGAGGTTAAATCCCATTATGAAAGAGGTCGTCAAGAAGGAAGTAATCAAATTGCTCGATCCAAGTATCATCTTTCCTATCTATGACAGCAACTGGGTAGACCCAGTTCAATTTGTGCCCAAAAAAGGAGGGATGACTGTGATTGAGAATGAGAAGAATGAGTTAATTTCTACTCGCACTGTGACAGGGTGGAGAGTCTGCATTGATTATAGAAGGCTCAACAAAGCAACCCACATGGACCACTTCCCACTTCCATTCATTGACCAAATGTTGGACAAATTAGCGGGGCATGAATTTTAATTCTTTCTTGATGGTTATTCAGGATACAATCAGATTATCATATGCCCAGAGAATCAGGAGAAGACCACGTTTACTTGTCCTTATGGCATTTTCGCCTTCAAGTGTATGTTGTTTGGTCTTTGTAATGCACCAGCTACTTTCCAGAGATGCATGATGGCTATTTTCACCGATATGGTGGAAAAATTATGAAAGTTTTTATGGATGAATTTTCAGTCTTTAGGTCATCTTATGATGATTGTTTGAAGAATTTGAGCATGGTGTTAGCCCGTTGTGAAGAAATAAATCTATTTTTGAATTGGGAAAAATATCACTTTATGGTGCGGGAAGGCATCGTTTTGGGTCACAGAGTGTCTAGGAGTGGCATTGAAGTTGATAAGGCAAAAGTGGAGGCGGTTGAAAAATTACCTCCACTTATTTCCGTGAAAGGTGTCCAGAGTTTCTTAGGACATGCGGAATTCTATTGGCGCTTTATTAAAGATTTCTCTAAAATTGCTACTTCTTTTGTACATGTTGCTTGAAAAAGATGTAATGTTCAATTTTGATGAAGCCTACTAGAAGGCATTTGAAGAACTCAAAAAGAAGTTGGTGACTGCGCCCATTATTGTGGCACCAGATTGGTCCCTATCGTTTGAACTTATGTGTGATGCAAGTGACCATGCTATTGAGGCAGTGCTAGGCCAGAGGAAAGACAAGGTGTTTTATTCCATATACTATGAGAATAAGACTCTTGATGATGCACAGTTGAATTACACCACCACTGAAAAGGAGTTGTTAGCTGTTGTGTGGGCCTTCGAGAGATTTCAGGCATATTTGGTGGGAACGGAAGTATGGTCCATACCGATCATGCAACAATTAGGTATATATTTACAAAAAAGAATCTAAGGCTAGATTGATGTGCTGGGTTCTGTTATTGCAGGAATTTGATGTAGAAATACGAGATCGAAAGGGGACAGAGAACCAAGTAGCTGACCATCTATAAACGCTGAAAAATCATGACCACGTGGAGAAGGGTTGCCAAATTAAAGAAGTATTTCCTGATGAGCAACTTTTTGCTATCACCCAAGACCATCCCCCATGGTATGCTGACTATGTGAATTATCTTGTGAGTGGGGTACTTCCTCCTGAAATTGAATATGAAGCTAGAAAGAGGTTTTTGCATGATATGAACTTCTACTATTGCGATGAGCTATAGTTGTACAAACAATATGTTGATCAATTAATGAGGAGATGCATTCCAAATAAGGAGGTATAATTAGTGTTGTATGATTGTCATGCATCACCTTATGGGGGCCATCATAGAGGAGATAGAACGGTTGCAAAGGTATTACAATCCAGTTTCTTTTGGACAACTTTATTCAAGGATGCCCATGCATTTGTTAAGAAGTGTGAACAGTGCCAGAGAACAGGAACAATCACAAGGAGGCATAAGATGCCTTTGAATAACATCCTGGAACTTGATATTTTTGATGTGTGGGGGATAGATTTTATGGGACCATTCCCATCGTCCATAGGAAACAAATACATTTTTCTATCAGTTGACTACGTGTCAAAATGAGTGGAGGCAATTTCATTGCCAACAAATGATGCCATAGTGGTAGCTGCATTTGTGAAAAAGAACATATTTTCGAGGTTTGGGACTCCACGTGCCTTAATTAGTTATGAGGGAACTCATTTTTGCAATCGGTTGTTGAATAAACTTATAGCTAAATATGGAGTCCGCCATAGAGTTGCTACAACATATCATCCTCAAACAAGTGGGCAAGCTGAAGTGTCAAACAAAGAAATAAAGCAAATCTCAGATAACACGGTGAGTGTGAATATGAAGGATTGGGCTGCAAAGTTAGATGATGCCTTATGGGCGTATAGAACTGCATATAAAACGCCAATTAGGGCGTCGCATTATAAGCTTGTTTATAGGAAGGCATGTAACTTGCATGTTGAACTTGAACACAAAGCGTACTGGGCCATTAAGAAGCTGAACATGGACTTTGAAGCCGCGGGCGAGAAAAGACTCTTGCATTTGAATGAATTAGATGAGTTCAGGATGCACTCTTATGAAAATGCTAAGATATATAAAGAGAATACTAAAAGATGGCATGACAAGCATATCAAGCCACGCCACTTCGAGCCAGACCAACATGTATTATTGTTCAATTCTAGGCTAAAGTTGTTTCCTAGGAAGTTAAAATCGAGATGATCAGGCCCTTTTGAGGTGGTAAAAGTCACTCCTTATGGTGCAATTGAGTTGTGAGCTTTAAATGGTGAAGGAAAATTCTTGGTGAATGGACACAGAGTTAAGTACTATTGGGGAGGAATAATTGATCGTGAAAAGACAAAGGTTGTACTCACTGATGAGTAAACGAGGCCCTGCGTCGTGTCGCGACGTTAAATCAGGCGCTTGTTGGGAGGCAACCCATCTTTACTGTTTTCTTTTATTATTATTATTATTTTTTTTTTATTTTTTTTATTTTCTTAATTATTATTGTAGTATTTGTTTTTGTTTTGTAGGATTATAAAAATAGGAAGCAAAGCCATTGGAAGAGTGCAAAAGCGAGTTAGATGGTGAGAACTAAGTGTGGGGTTCCACACAAAGGATCATGCCTGGAGGAAGTCTGAGTACCCATGAGCCGCTATTGCTTCGGCCTTTGGCCTTTCAAGGAGTTTCTTGTCCACCCTTATTATTGTTTTGCTTTATTTGTGCATTGGGGACACTGCACTCTTTTAAATGTAGGATGGGACAATTCTCTAAATAATTAGTAGCAGGATGTAGAAAAATGTTAACTTCTTATTTTTGTTTTAGTAGTTGTGTAGTATTTAAGTAGCTATATAAAAAATAAAAATAAAAAATTTCGAAAAAAAATAGAAAAATTGGACTCTTCCCGACAATGGATCTCCTATATAGTTTTCTTGAGGGATTTATGTCTAAAGAAAAAGGATAAAAATATTTCCTGTGTAGGTAGTGTAGTAATTCCCCTTGATTTTTCTTTGTGCTACGGTTCTTTTCTAAGGGTTTTGTTTGAACCGGGTATAGGTAAATTTTTTTGTAAGGAGAGGAGCAATTGTGATGTGAATTTAATTGAAACAATATCTCTTGACTTTGTTATGACTTGAGAATAGTGAGTACTTTGGTTGTGACGCTTAAGCTCAGTTTTTGACTCTTGTATAAGTACCTTAAATTGTATAATCGTAAATTTGCTTAACTGCTTTCACTAAAGTGTCTTGATGAGTCCAATCCTGAGTGAGTTATGTGCCATGTGTGCGTGAGGTTTGTATGTTATTCTGTGCATTGTATTTGATGTCTAGAACCTACCCCGTATGTTTGCAAAGTGAAATAGTAGTTTTGTTCAGTCTTGGAAGTGATATAGGCGTTTCTTTGTTGATTCAAATATATATATATATTACTCGCCTAATTGTTATGTATCATAGTTAACCCCGTTGAGCCTGTAATCCTGTTTATTTGGCAACCACATTACAAGCCTTACCCATTTGTTTGAATTAATTATCTATTTGAACCTTTTCACCTCTTATGAGCACTTGAATTGTTATGAACTTTGTAAAAGTTAAAGTGTGGGGTGGTTGGTTTGAATTTTGAGTGGAACTAATGAAATAAGGAGAAAGGTGCACTATTTTGAAAAAGTAAGATCCACTTGAGTTGAAAAAGAAAAAAATAATTGTATTGCTGTGAAAAGAATTTCGTGATAGTGGTGACTCTTGATGTAATTGTGCTTAAATAAATATGGAGTTAATGTACATTGATGTGAAGGTGGATTTTTGGTTTGACATAAGTATGGGGTTTGAGTGTTAACGTACATGTATTAAAGGGCTTAGGGAGGTGTACCCACTCTTATATCCAAATGTATCCTACCCGGCCCGCAGCCTACATTACAACCAATGAAAGTCCTACTTGATCCTAGACTGAATGAGCTCAATTAATAGAGTAGTACACTATGGGCAAGTCTATGGTGCATATTTTGTACCATATGAATGTTATTTATGAGAATGCGTGAATTCTTTCTATCTTGAGTTCCTAAGTGATCTTAAATTTTATTGTGTGTGTTGTGTGAGGGCACTTGATTCATGAAGGAAAGGTAATGTCATTGACCTCTATGTTAGAGTAAGTGAGTGAATTGTGAAATAATGCATGGCACTTGTGAGTCAAATCTTGAAGTGAAGATGTTACACCCTTGTGCTTAGTCTATTTTAAAGACTCTTGGTGTGATGAGTTAGGAGGATTGCTTAATAGGTTGTGTCTATAAGTGTAGTTTTATTGCTCGAGGACGAGCAATGTTTAAGTGTGGGTATTGATGTGGAGCTATAATTCCATAGTTTCGTACATTATATGCCTTGAATTTTGCATTATTTAATGATAAATTATACTTTATTTGTGTGTAATGGAGTCTATTTTATGTGTAGATGAATTGGAGAAGAAAGTAGAACAAAAGAGAAACTTAAACGTTGGAAGTGTGCTCGAGAACAGTGAAAAGGAGAGGCCAGGCAAAATCCAAGTTGAAGTTGGTGTTAGGCTGGCGAGGCCAGGCAAAAGCCAGGTTGAAGCTGGCGTTAGGCTGGCGAGGCCAAGCAAAAGCCAAGTTGAAGCTGGCGTTAGGCTGGCGTGGCCAGGCAAAAGCCAGCCTAAAGCAGGCGTTAGCCTGGCGATGCCAGGCCTGGGTCCAGGTCCATTCCGAGTTTTGAAACTTTATTTCGTCTCCTGGTTTGACTGGGACTTGACCTACACATTTAGGTATCTTTCTACACATATAAATAGTCCCAAAAGAGCCACTTTGAAGGGATACGACCGGAGGCAAGGACATCACGTGGATAACTTTTGGAGGAGAAAATCATAGAGTTTTTCATCCTTTTTCTCTTTTCTTTGTAATTCGTTTATGCAAAATACTTGGAAAATTGTAACTACGAACATGAGTGGCTAAGCACTCTAGTTCTAGGGTTGTGATTTAGATATAAATATTGTTGTTTAACGTTAGATTAACCTTGATTACAATTCACTAATATATGATTATTTCTTCAATTCTGTGATTAATTGCTTAATTGTCTGGCCAACAGTTATGTTCTATTTACTATCTATGCTATGCTTGGGAAAGCCATGTTTAGATTAGAGAAGAATTGAAAAGAGCATGATCTTAACTCTTATGGGGGGCGGATTTGTGGTTAGGATATGAATATACTTAGTCACCATGCTTAATTAAATATCGTAATCATAATGCGTTCTTGATAGATTGATTCCATAGGAATATATGCGTTAATCTATTTTGAATAGGCGAGTAGTACTTCGGAAGAAGGCTATGAGAGAAATTATCGATTAATTAACAATCATGAGTGAATTGTAAGAAAGAGAGAGTTAACCCGAATACAATAGGATTGGTGAATCGATCACAACTCTGGAATACTCTCTATTGAATACATAACAATCATTTTACTGCTTAATAATTTAGTTATTACTTAGAATTATAATTTAGTATAATCACATTCTTGAACTTGATTTTGGTTTGACTGAATAACAATCTTGGTGATTTTAGTGGGTAGTTGATACAAGTTTCTATGGGTTTGACACTTGACTTATCATTTTATTATTTGTACGACCACGTATACTTGTGTGTGCGTTTGGGAGCAACACTAAACCATTGACAGTATAATCTCCTCACAGGTTAGCTCTTCAGCTTTTGAGAGAGAAAATGGAAAGACTAAGAATAGGGTTGATTTTTTTATTTTATTTTATGATAATAGTGGCTACAATTCAATTTTGCAGCCACCATGTCACGACTCAAACCGATAGGCCGGCAACCGGTACCTTACTCAATCAAGTACCAACATAAGGTATCTTTCGTGTCATACTATCATAGGTAAATGAAACGGAAAGGTTTTTGTGAGATAATTAGAATGAAACATGAGGGAACACTCGATGTAGGATGACCCAAAATGTAATACAAACTTATACATATGACATACGGGCCTATAAGGCAAAAATAATCACTCGTATACTGAACATGGGCCGACAAGGTCATACTATCTTTTATATACATGACAAGGTCATACTATCTTTTATATACATGACACATGTCTACAAGCCTCTAAGAGTAGATCAATACCATAAAGGTCGGGACGAGGCCCCGCCATACTAATCAATACACGTCCAAATCATACTGACCAAATAAGTAACTTCTGAGAAAATGGAGCGCACCAACACCTTTCGCTGAGCTGATAGCTTAGTTGGAGGGATATCAACCTATCTATCGGGACCTGGGGCATGAAACACAGCGTCCCCAGACAAAGGGACGTCAGTACGAATAATGTACCGAGTATGTAAGGAATGAAAATCAGTAAATAATAGACATGAGAGAAACATGGAGTAAAAGACTCAACACATGTAAGTCTAAATAACTCTGTGAATCATTAATATTTACAATGTCATGCATATGCGTATAAATGTCATACCATGCTTAGGCATATGCATTCATAACATCATCAAGCCTCTGAGGGCATCCCATCATATCATCTCTGTCACTGTGGGCAAATTATCAATGTATACCAGCTGATCAGGTGGTGGTGCATATATAACGATGTAACCTTTTTCCATATATATATATACATATATATATATATATATATATATATGGAAAAAGG
>ML354888.1:0-65062 GCA_005239505.1 Nicotiana paniculata | reverse complement strand
TATATATATATATATATATATATATATATATATATATATATATATATATATATATATATATAAATGAATGAAATGCATGAGAAGTACGTCAATAAAATCTCTTGAAACGTCATAAGAACATTATGCCTCTGATTAATATCATGAAATAAAATTTATCAACTTACGTATTTTCTGAGACCCATGAACAGACGATAGAATAATAAGACATATGGGGAATCAAGAACATAGGAACCTCTAGTATTTCTATTGATAGAGTCATTTATGAAAGTTGTGCATTTGCTCATTTTGTTTGTATCGTATGGATCATGACAAAAAGAAAGAAGGGATAGCCTTAACATGCCTGAGTCGATTCTCTTGACAATCCCTCTAACACATGTCAATGAGACAAAACACGTAACGGCGGATCGAAGTAGGGAGAAATCCGTATGATGTTCTTGAGAAAGATTGTACCGTGCTCTCTTAGAATTGCAAATCTCGTTGCTATTACACAGTATAACTTCGTGCGAAATATTATTGAAGTTTCATCCGTCACTTGGCACACCTAGCATCATATCTTAATAAGATAAGGAATCTCTTAAAATTGTTGGCTTTTGTGGGCCCCACTTGGTAGGGATGACGGCCACAAAGTCCTCAAAATGAGCCACCTTGTTATGTGAACTTAAGAGTCACTTGATTGATATATCTTGTTGCCACGCTGGGGCTCTTTAAACTTATCCAAGATTATCATTAGTTATCCACTAATCTCTTGATTAACTTGTTAATCTCCCACTAACCAATAATTAATCAATTACCCGCATAATTAAGAATTATCTCAAATTACTTAATATACTACTCACTTTTAATACACTTTGTATATCTTACTATCATGGTTATGTGATACCTTATATATCAATAGTCCATAAATACGGGGTATTGTAGCTTGGACCGTGTTTTATATTAAAATGTCAAACTTCGGCGAAATTCACTTTCTTCGATTTGCTTATCCTCTCACCGTCACGAATTTACTCATCAGTTGTTTGAAATAGCATAATGCTTATAATCTCAAAATAATCTCATCCACGAACTTACGTAGATTAACTTACGACAAAATTTTAACGTATAAAAATACAGAATGTAACATCTCATTTTCGAGCTTTCATCAATTTACTTGTGGTGTACTTTCACGTACAAAAACGTGGGGTGTAACACACCAACAGGTGACCTGCCACAGGCACTATCTCGTGGGGAGAACCTTGTAGCGCAGAAGCAAAAGCCCAAATAGAAGAATGCTTGAACTATGAGACTGGTGACATGGACAAATGCTGCCCTATATTACACAAAGTAATTGATAATAGCTGCCCTTGTTGGGGTCACGCTAAGATAACTGACAGTCAACTTGCCATTCTCTATTCTACTTACTGCGATATTGTTCATCCATTATGCTCGAGTGCTCATGAAGTAAGCTCTTCTAAATATCTCCTCTCTTCTTTTTCTCTTAATTATCATTACCCATATTCTCTTTATATATAGGAGTAGAAGCCAATCCTTAACATCTTTTTGTTTTTCATTTGGATATTGTCATGTGGATCTATATGTGACATAGTCTTAGTGCTTCATAATAGTCCTAATACTGTGCGTTGTTGGTTTCAAGCGATATGACAACATATGAGATGGAGGAAGATAAAGGGATGATACCTGTTATTTTTTCCAAATTAAAGTTGTGTCTTCGTCGACGTTAAATCTTTAGTTCTCTCTTATATATGTAAGTTGTACCTTTGTGTTGTCGTGGTACATGGCGTTGCGTCTATTTCCGTTTCCGTATACAACAGTTTCTAAAATTTCAATGCATCATAACATATTGGTGGGCTTCAAATCGGGCTCTAGATCTACAATAGGAAATTCAAAAATAATCAAATTTATAAGTGATCGTTCAAAAATAGCCACAATTTCAAAAGTAATCGAAATTTAGTCACTTTTCATGTAAAGATAAATTTGAACGAAAACACTGTTCAAGCATAATATACTGAAATTCCAGCATAAATATACTGAAACTCCACTACATTATACTGGAGTTCCAGTATAATATATAGGTCCAGCATAATCTGCTGGAAGTTCATACACAGGTGCTCCAAAATCTCCAGTATATTATGGTGGAACTCCAACACGGAAAGTTACAGCATAATATGCTGGAAGTTCATACACAAGTGCACCGATCTCTAGTATATTTTCCTGAAACTTTTCGTGTTACAGTAAAAGAGTGGCTATTTTTTAATAACTTTACAAATACTGACTATTTTTGAATAACTAATTCGAAAATTGATTATCGCGTGCCATTTTTACTAAGCTTCAATTAAACTCTAAGACGAGGACTTAACTGGAGGTTGCCTGGGCTACAAGGTGGCTCATTTTTATATTTTAGAAATCAGACTATATATTTGCACCATATGACATTTTTCAAGGGAATATTTTTGAAAGAGCTATATATTTAATTATATAAATAAGCTGAATAATCATGATGCTATAGAACAAGAGTTGTTACTTGGCCAATTTTTCTTTCTTCACCCTCCATATTTGGCAATACCTTTGGGCTAACCTTGACACACACTACAAATTCAACGTTCCGGAAATGTCTAGGCCAGAGAACTAGTTAGACAAACTTAGTAACTCTAGCATATACATCCACATGAGGTGATATGTATAAATTCGCTATAGTTGATATGTTTATCTTCCTTCTTGTTATGCCAAAAGCAAACAGTATCCATAAATAGATTCACCAAACATTAAGATGGTGCTTACATCAAGTGTCGTTGAGAACGTACGGATAACAAAAGATTGTACAAAACAAAACAAAACAAAACAAAACAAAAGGAAAGAGATCGATCATGTTCATCTGAGTTTATCATCTGTATACGGTTGAAATCGGGTGTGTCCGATTTTATAGGCTCGAGAAGTTGTCTCGAGAATAAGCTCATAATGGACTAAGTCCGGGTTCGAAAACACGACGATCGAAGTGCTCAAGCGAGTTATGGTAACAGATTGACGAGATATTAACAACTGGTCGAAGATCACAGCGGGAATCACAGGCAAATCGAATCAGGCGGTTATTGACACCAATCATGGAATTTATTTTCGTTTTTAGAGTTGTACCTATTTTAGGATTCTTCTACTACAGGAAATCCCAGAGCATCATCTGAAGCTAGTCCGCTGAAAGTAGGTGGGTGGTACTTCTTGTACCTCTCGAGTCTGAGTTGCTCGGCCTCAGAAGCCGCTGCCCTAGCATCATGCTGAAATGGAGTCGCTGGGGGCATAGGAATATACTCCGGGGCCTGATCAATCTGGCCCCTCTGATCAGGAGTGCAGGCTGCGGGAGTCTGTGCCCCTCCCCCGGCCTGAGATGTAGCGGGAGCTATCGGAAATAGTCCAGCCTGTGCTAGAGTACTGAACATGTTCATGAACTGAGAGAAGGTCTCCTGCAAGGCTGGAGCAGCAATATGGACCTCTTGTGACGGCTCTCCAGCTGGGGCTGCCATAGGCTCCTCTGCCGCCCCTCTCGCCGGTGCTCGGGCTGCACCGCGCAGTCGTCCTCTACCCCGGCCACGACCCCGACGGCTCTGGCAGGGGGCTCGGGTGCCTGGTCGTGGGTCCTCCCAGTACGGGTCCTCACCATATGTGGGAAAGAATAGAATAGAATTTTTTATGTCAATAACTCGCATGAAAAGGAAATCAAAGAAATATGATCGTTCTTAACAGTTACATAGCCTCCCGACGATAGATACGGACGTCTCCGCACCGATCCACGAGACTCTAATAAATCGTCTTGTGACTTCCGACTCCTATGAACCTAGACGCTCTGATACCAACTTGTCATGACCCGATTTACCTACCGAAAGGCATCGTGACGGCACCTAGTCTCTACGACTAGGTAAGCCTAATTGCGGAAAAGAACATATTAAATAGAAGCAATAAAATAAAGGTGAAGTAAGTTGTCTACAATGAAACATCGCCACTTGGCGCGTAAAAAATACAATTTTTCCCAAAACCCGGAATATCACTTTAGTCACAAGCTCTGTCTCAAAATAGCTCTATACAACGCGACAGAATTTACATAAAAAAGAAATCTATCTAAATCTGGAGTGGAAGGTGACTCGAAGGACTCTGCGGACGCGGCAGAATTACCTTTCGGTCTCCTAAAAGTTGATGCCCAGACCCCTAGCCGCGAAACTGAGCGCTGTCACATGGATTTGCACACAAAAAACATGTGCAGGAAAGGGAATGAGTACACCACAAATTGGTACCCAGTAAGTGCCAAGCCTAACCCTAGTCAGGTAGTGACAAGGTCAGGTTAAGGCTCTACTGGATTTTTATAACAAAAACAGTTTAAAATTTGAACAGAGAGATACAATAAGTTGAGGCAAATCAGTAGAAACAACGAGCTAAAAGGAAATAATAACAGGGAGCCCTCGGCTCAGCACATCATATATCACAGTAACAAGTATGCAATGCAGTACATGGGGAAAGCTCCTGGAATCTCGTCTGTAGTCCCAATTTAAATATGCTATGCAGTACAGGGAGAAAGCTCCTGAAATCTCGTCCGTAGTCCCAATTTAAAAATGCAATGCGGTACAGGGGGAAAGCTCTCGGAATCTCGTCCGTAGTCCCAATTTTAATATGCAATGCAGTACAAATACATGATACAATTTTATCTAAAACAGTTCAGGAAAAATCACAGGCAAAAACATGGATAAAACTACCTAACGTGGTACATATAGTAATAACTAGGGAAAATTCAAGTAAAACGGTAGGCATGCTATTTCCTATTCTCAACTACATAGTCGATACATGAATCAGTGAAATAGGAGTGAAATGATTTAAGTCATGGAGGGAAAAATGGAGTTTTAGCAACAATGGCCCGTGTACGTACTCGTCACCTCACGCACACGGCGCCCAATCAACACAAAACAGTATTAAAATAGCCTAGGGGAAATCCCCAACACAGAGTTAGGCAAGCCACTTACCTCGATTGCGCTACTCAACCCAAAACCACGCTTTTTCCACGAGTATCAGACTCCGAATGGCCCAAATCTATTCAATTCGATTGCATAATGTAAATATCACTTTAAGGAATTAAAATAGCTAATAAGTTCGAGATTAATATGCGAAATTAGGATAATCGCCCAAAAAGTCCCATGGGCCCACGGCTCGGAATCGAGTGAAAGTTACAAATTTAGAACACTCATTCACTCACGAACTCACTCAAACAAGAATCATCGAAAATCGACAACAGAATCCTATTAAATTCTCGATTTTCTAATTGGGGAAACTTCTTCCCATTTGTATGATTTTCACCTAAATCCCTTGATTGCATGAAATAAATTGCTATAAATTAATGATATACAAAGGGAATAGGGTTACGAATTGTTACCTATGAAGCTTTTCCTCAAAACTCACTCCAAATCGCCTACACCCGAGCTCCAAATGATTTTTAGAAGTTATGAAATTCAAGCCCTCGAATCTGATATAGCTGCCCAGCGATTTCCACACCTGCGCCCCTTGGACCGCACCTGCGGAAAATCCATCGCAGGTGCGAAAACCCAGTAAAAGTCCCGGGGCCGCACCTGTGGTCCATTGGTCGCATCTACGGCTCCGCACCTGCGGAATCTCAACCACACCTGTGAGACTGGTTGACTTGACCAAGTCCGCACCTGCGAGCCCCTCTTCCACACCTGCGTGTCCGCACCTACGAAAAGTCCATCACAGGTGTGAGACACCAGAACCAGCAATGGTTCAGCTGTTTTTCCAAGTTCTAAAATCACCCATTGAGCATCCGAAACATCCTCGAGGCCCCCGGGACCTCAACCAAACTTACCAACCACTCCTTACCCAAACTTAGTCGAGCCTCCAAAACACATCACATAACACAAATTCACAAATTATACATGGATTCAAGCCTAAGAACTTATGAAATTTCCAAACTCTACAACTGATGCCGAAACACCTCAAAACTAGTCCGAATGACTTTAAATTTTACACACGGGTCACAAATGATACAATGGATCGACAGCCACTATCGGAATGCCATTCCGATCCTTATATCAAAATTTCACCTATCGGCCGAAATTGCCGAAATTCTAACTTTCCCCAATTCAAGCCTAAATCTACTACAGACCTCAAAAGCAAATTCTGGACATGCTCCTAATTGCGAAATCAACCAACGGAGCTAACGGAGTCGACGAAATCTCATTCCGAACCCGTCTTCCCACAGTTCCAACTACGGTCCTATTTCTAAAACTTAAACTCACATATAAGGACTATGTGTCCAAAAACTCTCTGAATTTTACCACTCAATGTTTCAACAAGTCCCAAAAGCAGAAATAGACATGGGGAAAGCAATTATTAGGGGATCGGGGCGCTAACTCTCAAAATGACCTACCGGGTCGTTACAATAACTTTCGTTCGGGTAAGTACTCGATCAATATAACCCATTCCAGCTCTTCAACTGTCGATTTGGTGGCGTCAGAATCTTCGGGGATAATGAAGGATCGATGGATCCAGTAGTCATCGTCCTCTTCTTTTGTTCCCTTCTTTTCCGACTGAGTGGAGGCTAGAGGTTGTGGTTGCTATTTAGCCTCTTATTTTCCCTTGACCTCTGATCCCTTTGTTGTCAAAAGCCGATATTGGTATTACCTCGTCGATCGCGAACATGTCTTTCTCAGCGTGCTGTTCCCTATATATTTTTTTCACTCTATCCAGCGTTGGGAATTTCAGCATTTGATGAAGGGCTGAAGGGACTGCTCTCATATTGTGAATCCAGGGTCTTCTGAGCAAGGCGTTGTACCTCACATCTCCCTCGATTACATGGAACTTGGTTTCTTGTATAGTCCCAACTACGTTTACTGGTAAAATGATTTCACCTTTATTTGTTTCGCTGGCCATGTTGAAACCATTCCGGACCCGAGCTGCAGGTATGATTTGATCTTGTAGGCCGAGCTGCTATACAACCCTCGATTGAATTATATTTGCCAAGCTCCCTAGATCAATTAACACACGCTTAACTAGAATTTTATTCATAAGGATAGAAGTTACCACAACGTCATTGTGGGGTTGAGATCCCTTCTGCTTCTTCATCGTTGAATGATACGGTGCCTTATGGCACATAATCTCGGGTCCATTTTTCCCTTGCAATGGATACTTTAGTTGCATTTGAACACGGGACCTTGTGGAATATCGACCCCACCGACGATCATATGGATCACATGTTGTGGCTCTTCTTGTTCATTTTTCCCATTGGCATCCCTTTCTCTGAAATGTGTTTGTCTCGATTGCTTAAGAACTCTCGAAGGTGGCCCTCATTGAATGGACGTGCAACCTCCTCCTTCAGTTTTCTGCAGTTCAATTCTGTGGCCATGCGTGCCATGATACTTGCACATCAGGTTGGGGTTTCTCTAGGAAGGATCAGTTTGTATGGGCCTGGGCCTTCTAGTATCTTTGATTCTCCCAATGGCATACACAATAACTGATGCGTCGATATTGAAATTGTACTCCGATAATCGTGGTGCCTTTGCGGGATCATCATGATTATCGAAACCACTTTTGCTCATGAGTCCTCGAAAGCTCTGTCCTCGATCATTCCTTCGATCATTTCGGATGGGATTGTGCCCTGGGCCACCGTTTCTGCGATCTTTGTTATATGGCTGATATCGGTCTCTGTGCGACTGAGCCTCTCTGTCGATATCCCTGTGATTTCTACCCATGATCCTGTTCTGATAGACGAAATCGAAGGGGGGGTCCCCAATTGATCATATTCCACCCTGATCTTCGACTGGTACCGATTATGTACATCGGCCCAGGTTACCGCTGGATATTCAATTAAGTTCTTCTTCAATTGACGTGATGCCACAAAGATTCGTTCGTTCAAAACCTGAGTGAAAGCTTGAACAAACTAATCGTCTGTGACCGGTGGTAGTTCCATGCACTCCATCTGTAACTGGGATACGAATTCCCTCAACATTTTGTTATCCTTTTGTTTTACCTTGAAAAGGTCCTATTTTCTCGTCGCAACCTTTATTATCCCAGCATGTGCCTTTACGAAACAGTCTGCAAGCATGGAGAATGAGTCGATGGAATTATGTGGTAGATTGTGATACCAGATTATTGCTCCTTTTGATAGAGTTTCTCCAAATTTCTTTAGTAGAACTAATTCGATCTCATCATCTTCCAAATCATTTCCTTTTATGGCGCATGTATAAGAGGTGACATGCTCGTTGGCATTGGTGATCCCATGGTACTTAGGGATTTGGCATGTGGAATTTCTTCGAAATGGTCCTCGGAGCCGCACTCGAGAGGAACGGTTTTTGCACAAACTTCTTTGAGTCCATACCTTTTAAAATCTGCGGTGCCCCTGGTATTTGATCAACCCGGAAATTGTATGTCTCTAATTTCTTATCATTTACTTTGATTTTCTTTTCTCCCGATTCAATTCATCTAGTGAACTCCTCAAGCATCTTCATTATAGCGGGGTCAGTCCCCGATTCATTCGCATTCGATCTTTCTGGCACTGGATCGGTTTTGTGGACGACCTCTGATTCGATCCCACTAGGCGATCGGTGCTGGTTTAGTAGTTGTGCTATAGTGTCTTGTTGAGCCAATAGCATTTCGAATATCACCTGGAGGCTGACTCCGCCATCGCCCTACGTACCTCGACCACCAGATCGTCCTTCCCTGTGTACGCTTCCTTCGGGATCAGCGCCTGTGAGCACCTGATTTTTTACCATACTTGGGATTTTGTAACACTTTTTAGTATGTAAATAATTGTAAGTGTAATCTACATATTTTAACCTTTATTTCATTTTTAGTAGTAAATTATATGTTCTTGATTTTGAAATATTTAGCTAGTATTTTTATTTTATACTCTTAAAAGAAAATAATATATATATATATTAATTAAATCAAGAGCCTATGAGTCATTTCCATGTGGCAAGATTCTTCCTAATCTTTTGTAACAAACTCACATGCTCTTCCTAAAAACTCACACGCCCATACACACTATTTTTCTTGGCAACCAATTAATCCCTATACCTACTCCTATATATCTACACACTCAACACACAAAAGACGAGAGATCGGATGGAAACAAAAAGTAGAAACAATCAATCGGACCTCTCGATTTCTCTGATGGAAGAAACAATCAGCCTTTATCATTTTTCTCATCCTCACAAAGCACCTAGCATCTCATTTCTTCTAAATAAAAAGGCATCGGTTTCTTCTTCTTGAACCCGCACACACAAAAGAGAAAGAATAGCAGCCTTCGATTTTCTTCTTCAGCAACAAAAAACGGCAGCCATGTCTTTATCTCTCTCTCATTCTCACAAAAAGAAAGAGAACGAAACTCACATAGAAATAGAGAACCGGCACCTCCCCTGACCAAGCTTCAACCGTTACCCACCTCTGAATCTCTTAGCAACTGACCCCAGATTTCCCAATCGCCGCTGCTACCACCAGCGAGCAAGTGTGGCCGGCAGCTGTCCGGTTTCGTTTCCCCTTTCCTCCCTCACCTCACAGCTGCCGGCGTCTGCCGAAAACCAGCCACAAAATTGCCTCTATAACCTCATAAAACCGCCACTAATAACTGGTATTGCAAGGTCAGTCGAGGTCGTCGATTTTTCTGAGTTTCAAAAGTCTCGGTCATGGTCCCTTGTTCGAATTTTCTATTGCTATTGTGCCTGCAATGTTTTATTGTAAAGACGAAGACCTTTATTTGATTGAAGAAAGTTTGTTGCGCAGAGGTTCATCCTTTATACTTATTTTATCTCCAATTAATTTTGTTAGTTTCGTGAATGATTTTATTAATTTTGCTTTCCTCTTTAGTTTGTCTTTCGTTCGGCACCGTAATTAGTTTTTTTTTCAGTTTTGTTGAGCTTACTATGATTATGAACTTTCTGTTTTGATTTCCTTTATGAGCTTTATTCGTCATGCTTTAGTTGCATTCATTCTTCTTGTCAAAGTTGTTATGTTGTTTTAATTATTTTGGGTGCCTTATCAGTTTGGATGCATTGACAGATGAATTTTTACTCTTTGTATACATGTTAATAGTTGGTACAGTATATATTACTCCTTAACATTTATTAATCCATTTTGTTGTAAATATGCTCATTAGATAAAGCTTCTATGTTGAGTAGTGACAGAGTATTTGAATCATTAATAATTTTTTATCAACATCTATCAATATAGTAACCAATCAAACCATTGGCATGTGCATCAATTCTGTAAAAGTCTCTTTTATGAAACAAGAACCTACTGCCTATAGGATATATGCATGGACATTTTAAAATTTGCAGATTATCTTTTTAAAAGTGACTCATTTTGTTATGTGACCCATTTCTCCTTTACTACCAATATTTTGTGCTTAACTTTATGAATAGTTCCATAAATTATATGTTTCTCCACAACAATTTTCATAAAGACCTTTATAATGAGCCTCAAAGCAGTCATAATAAACAAATCATGAATACATTAGAATGTTTTAGACGCGATTAATAAATCATCGTGACTATGAGTACGGTTCCCGTGGCATGGTCACGATATGTAAATCTCATTCGAGTGTGCATTTCACGTGACTCGAAAACAACTTCAAAATAATAATTAAATAAATATGTCATAAATCGCTGGTGCATTTCATGTGCCGCGGTCCGCGACGTGTACCAAAACGAAGACTGCATGACATTGTGACTTGTTCCAAAATAATTCCATAAATACTTAAAAGCGGTAAAAGGTAGAAAATGCACAATAGGTTTAAAACATATAATAAATCAGATAATTTTACCAATTATTAATAGTTGAGCGACCATGCTAAAATCACGGAACCTGGGAATGCCTAACACCTTCTCCCAGGTTAACATAATTCCTTACCCAGTCTTCCGATTTTGCAGACTTTAAACGAAGTCATTTTTTCCTCGATTTGTGATTGTAAAATAAATTGGTGACTTGGGACACCATAAATTATTACAAGTGGCGATTCTGGTCAAATAAATAATCCCATTTCGATTAATGTCACTTAAATTGGAAAAACTCCCTATCCTCTTGAGAAAAAAAAGGTATGACAGCTCTGGCGACTCCGCTGGGGAACGAACCCAGAATCCCTGGTTCAAGGTTCAAGAATTCGAGCTTAGAATAGTTGTTATGATTGGCTTTCCTGATTGTCTGATTTTTTACGTATTTGAGCCTAATGTGCTAAATGCCGCTTTTTACCTCTTTGATATTATTTTGACTGTATATAATCTGTCACGAAATCCTTCTTCTCCTTGAGTCTTCTAAATCTTCTGGGAAGTGCACACTGACATGACTTCTTTCTGTTAGTGTCATACCCTATTTTAGAACGAGGTTCAGACAAGTTGCAAAGTCGGTGAAGCTTCTGTATTCCCGGTACGCTGCCCCCTCGGCTCGAGTTGTCCGCTCGGGTAAGTCAGGTCTAGAACAATACACTCGGGATTCAAACCTAGAATAACATAGCATCATGTCAGATCCCTAGTAGTAATGTTTGTTTACATCACGTGCATTTGACTTTGGGGACTCAACACAGGGGTTGGGTCCGTCTAGAACAAGTGTACCCCAAATGAAAAGACCACCTTGATGCATCTTACGTGCTACTTGGGTATCTGTTTGTTTTGGTTTGAATGTTGACTGGCTTCTAGAATAGGGAAATAAAATAAAAAGAAAATCAAAATAAAAATCAAGAGTGAGAGGTAAGTATTTGAAAAATTCTGAAACTCTGCCGAAATTTTGGGGAAAAAAATAAGAAAGAAAATAAGTGAATTTTTCAACAGTCATATTTCCCCTGTTCCGTTAAAACTGACAGAACTACGCGAGTTTGATTCTCACCGGATGTGAGATACGTAGGCAAACCTCATCGGTTCCGGCCCTAATTTTCAAAAATTCAAAAATATTTTCCTTTACTTCCTTCTATTGAAAAGTCTTTCTTTGAGACCCCAATTTTTAAAAATAAAAAATATTTTCTTTTAATTTCTTCTAAAAATCCAAAAATATTTGCATTCTTATTTAGAAGTTTTTCTTTCGAAAATCTAAAAGAAAATTAGAGATTCAAAAATATTTACTTTAGAAGTCTTTCTTTCATAATTTTAACATATAAGTCCAAAAATCCAAAAATATTTTCTTTCTTCTTTAGAAGTTTAATTTCCAAAAAAAAAAGAAAAAATCAAAATCAAAAAATATTTTCTTTCTTCTTTATAAGTCTTTCTTTCGAAAATTCAAAACAAAAAAAATTCAAAAAAATAGTTTATTTCCTTTATGTCACGCCCCAAAAACCGAGGAGCGTGACCGACGCTCAACCGAGTAAACCCGACTAGGCAAGCCTGTTAGCTTTCATTCTTCCCAAATTAATTCATGAATAAAAAGGAGATGAACTCCATTAATCATACTTTGTAAATATTTTATTAACAACTTCCAATAGAAGTTTCAACCATAATATTCAAAATATTACAATTTTTTTTGACATGAAGAAGAACATATTTGCCAAATACCAATATTCCCAATCTAATCCCCAATATCAATCATCACCCAAAACCTATATACGGAGCCTCTAAGAACAATTGAAGAGTGATATGAAAATGCCGGCAACAAGGCTTCGGCTATACCTCAAAATACAAAGTACACGACATCCAAATGACACAGGACCCCGAAATGAAATGGGGGCCACCAAGTTAGCTGAGAGGAGCGTACCGCTGTCAATGATCATCGATGCCTGCTGCGAAACTACCTGGATCCAATAAAGATGCAGCGCCCCTGACAAAAGGGACGTTAGTACTGTCGAATAGTACTAGTATGTATAACTAAAAATCAACTTTCAAAATAGAATAACCATACAAGAAAAAGAAAGCCACAGAAACAACAAGTCACAGTCAATAATATCTACATGCACAATTGAAACATAACAATCTTCGAAATACGAAACTGATACACATTTTTAGTAGGGAGATCTTTAGCACTGCTAATACCACAATCCACAGTACCACTGTCCACAATACCAATGTTCACTATGCCACTATTCATAATACCACCGTGCTCTTGGCACGGAGTCCGATCACGACCCCACTGGCTAGGTCATCTCCCTTGGAGACGTTCTTTTTCACAACATCAATTTCTATCTCAATTTCGGCTCATTTCATAGCAATACCACCATATGTGCGGCATGGTGTCCGATCACGGCCCGATCGGATAGTCCGTCTTACTTGGTACTTGGCCGCATTTCATAATTCAATTTCTTTCCACATATTTCACATTAATATCAATTTCATCAACAAGCCTTTCAATTCAAGATGTCAAGTACATATAAGGGAAAACATGAATCATGGGCATATAAAGGCTGCCACATACCTTGGCAATTTAACACATATTCCATAACTTCAACACATTACCAAGTAAAAACATAGAATAACGGGAAGCATTTGAATGGATATTACATATAAATTTTTACAACACAAGCACGTTTAAAATGTCATCTTAAAACAGTTGAGTTTCGTAATCTGTTTCATATATATATATTCTCATTTCATAGGCATCGCTAGGCGCAACTATATATGTTATCCACACTCTATTTTTCCAATTTATTTAATTCATTTTCAAGTATCTTTATAGTTTATCATCGACTAAACACACTCAATCAAGGCACTTAATACACATACGGACAAATAGGGATATTAATTACATCAAGTTATCCTCACCCAATTGGTATGCTAGTTTTCATTTAAATTACGACTCAGAGCCATACCGTTTTAATAATCAAACCATACATTAAACGTCTATATTTTGATATACGGCTCATTCGAAATAATCAAGTTTTATAAGTCTATAAGGGATAACCCGATCGTAGAGATTAGGGATTTGGGGCCGATCACACTTAAACCTACGAAAACATTATAGAATTCAATCTCGAGAGATAAAGTTTAGCCCACATACCTGGTTGGCATTTCCTTAAGTTACTACAATGCACCAACACCTCTAGAAATAATAATCTATAAGGAGAAAGAGAAAATCGATTAATAACTAGAAAGATTACCCATGGTGTAACTCTCGTAGGAATTTCATCAAACACCCAACATTTGAAACAGCCTACAAGGTCCTACAATGGGAATTCCTTCTTCCCTAAACTAATTTTAACAAGAATTACCCACATTAGTTCATTAATCACATATACTACAACTTAGTGCCACATGCATGGACGATTTCTAATCCCCACAATATATTTGAACTCTTAACCCTTTTGCATGCAAGTTCTGGAAGTAGGACTTACCTGGATGGAGGACAATCTAGTGACTATCTTCCTTGATTCTTGAAGACTTGAGCAAGATTTGGGTGATTGAAAGGATAGGTTCCCTCTTTCTCTCTCTATATTGCTCGTTCCTCTCTCTAAAATGCTCAGAATGTTGCCTCAAATGAAGCCCCAAACATTATTTATTAAAATAGGGTCCGGTTATAAAAATAGAAAAATGGACCCTCCGACTCAGATCTGCGGTCGCATATAATGACTATGTGGCCCGCAAAGTGACCGCGAAGGTAGCCCTCAAGGGCTTGAATTTTCTGACGGTGTATGTGACCAGTATGCGGTCCGCATACCTATTCTACGGTCGCATAATGCACCGCGGAACTTCCCTTTGCAAAAGTCCAAGGTGGATATGCAATCAACATGCGGCCCGCAAAGCGATATACGATCGCATAATTGGGCCGCATAACTGGCTTCAAAATTGGCCAATTTAACTGTCTCACTCTACGACCAATATGCGGTCCGCAAAGTGGTTATGCAGCCGCATAATGGGCCGCAAAAATGCACTCTTCTACAAAACATTTTCCTTTAACTAAGCAACGTACTGTTCAATCCAAAAGGTCTGAACCATCTAACTTGGCACCTCAAAATTCCGGATTTTTAGGTAAAAATTTTACGGGACCTTACGTCCTCCCCCACTTAAGATCATTCGTCCTCGAATGAGGATCAAGGTTCACTTACTAGCACCCTGTGCAACTTCAGTTTCCATACCACACACCAGCAACTCCTAATTTGACTAACTTCCTATATTTCTAAAAATTTTGCCAAAGTTTCCCTTGTAATCAAGCCTACCCACCTGCCAGAGAATCACCCAAAACCATCCTAACAAACACATACACAACTCGACAAAACACCACAATGTATATGTCAATAGCACTAATCTCTGTATTACCAGAGCTACATTATCATAATGATACCTGGACATGGACAACACATTTTTAAACCATAACACCTAGAAGGTACCTTTCAAATCAAAACAAATTGTTATACAATCAAGAGAAAATATTTTCTTTCCATGACACTTTCGGCCTCCAAGGTGGCCTCTTAGACTTACAGACTTTTCCATAACACATTCACGGAAACAATCTCAACTCCCAAAACTTACCTAACAAGGATGAAAAATAGATACCCTTCATAGGGAAACTATACATTAACATCACCTTCAGTAGTTTCCACGGGAATTATACACAAAGTATCTCCAACTACCTTCCTAGACATAGGCACATGAAAATACAGGGTACATAGGGAACAACAATGGGAAGAATTCGTACTCATAGTGCGACATAATGTGAAGTACACTTATTTCACCTTCATTATCAATTCACATAACATCTTCAGGGAGAATATATTGAGAATAACCCGTTCACCCTCCTCAACTCTAAATCTCTACGTGAAAACCCACACTTTGATGACCTTTAACAATCACTCTAAGATGTGTTATCATAAACTTACTATAAAATTAGTTATCGAATATATGTCATCACACGGTGATGCTTCCTATTTGACATGTTCAAACCTTCAATTCCCAACAGGTTTAATACGATGAGGAACAACGGAGTTCAAGATTGGGCCGGAATTATTTAGGAGTCCGTTAATGTGCTGAGCAGAGTATTTCATGAGGTTATATGCTAAGAGACATGAGGATTACTACTAACAATGCTGACATGGTTAATCATTGTGACGATATCAATTATTAGGCAAATGAAGCATAGAGGTAACTAGCACGCATTAATAAGGTGGGGACCATATTCGTGATCTTGAGATCTAAAAGAAATGGGTCTTTCTAGACATGAGATACATGGAAGGCATGATCGGGAGGATGAAGACGTTAGCATCAGTTATTCTTAGGAGGTGACGAGGTATGCAAGGGATAGTAACAATTGTTCCATTCCATATATACCTTGCCCAATAATAGTAAGCTCTAAGGAGAAATAATCAAGTATGCTACACATATTGCCTCCTTGGGTGTTAGGAAAATCTGCTTAGCTCGAAATGGAAAGATTCTTGCAACATGGATGTGATAGAGATTTCAAAAGAAATGCATGAAGTTGAATCACACTCCTAATGTTAACTGACACAAGGAATCTATGCCACAAGCACATGCGGATTCAAAAGAAGTTACACACTTATGAGATTATCATAATTCAAACAGCTTAACCCTTCCCGATGATTGACCCTATATGAGATAACTAAAGATACGACAACTTATCTTCCAAATTGATATGCTCATGATATGTGCAAAAATCTGAAAGCATCTAATCTCAACCTTTAACGAGTGAAACCACATAGCTAGGACGTCTCAATATTGGGATGAAATCATGTATTGGTTAGAGGGGTTCTAATGGTTAGCATGATGCTCCGGGGAGAAAGACAAATAAAACTCCTATCCACCCAGGGAGGTGGAATTCCAAGGATGAAAAAACTCCTCGCACATGACTATGACATAGTCAATGATTCTAGAAGTCGAGTGTGTAAAGACAACGGAACCCAATGAGACAGTATAAAATAATCATGGAAGGTTTGCAGATGTTCATAATGAGTTCTCATGGATTCGGACTTGAGAAGTACCCAGATACTACTGAAAGACAGGAGAATCATGAGAAGTAGGCTTTGTGCTATGATAACCCCTAAAGGTGCATTTGGCCTTGACGGAGAGCCTACTAAGGGTTCTTATGTGAAAGTAAGTGTTATAGTGACAAATAGAAGGACACGTTCTCTCATAGTTATCGAAAAAGTGTTGGGAAACTAGCACAGTGAATTCGCTAACTAAGGAACACAATTAACACATGTTGTGGAGGTATAAAGAGAAAATAAATATTTTTTATGAGTTAGACATGCTTCTGCTATATTAACTCCCAAACTGCAATATAAGACCACGTCACGAGCAACCATAATACTAGGAACAAAGCGAGACTATTCAAACCATAGAAGCTATACACACCAGTGAGGAAAAGAGTGACTCGAGAAGGATCCCGAAACTGAGATGCTTTAGATGGAACTTGACACCACATAGGTAAACTTTACGACAGTACATGCATAGGCACAACTGAGCAGATGTTTTCCATTTAAATAAAAAGATTTGTAAAAATTCATTGGGTATAGTCCCTTGTTGAGAATTCAAGAAAGCAAGTGGGAAGTATTAATCCTAGAGTTATAACTCAATTCAAGGATATAATTATAGAACTTAATTCCACAAGAGGATGTAAATAAGAGAATTTGTGATAGAGTGGATTCACGAATAATACGTCTTGTTCAAGGTGTAGGACATGCAATGTTTTTGACTCAACATCTTATTAACACCATGTTCATGATAACTCTTCAATATGGATGTACATATACTACGAGTAAATTCTTTAATTCATCTTACTCGGTGACTTTAGGTTGATAGAGCAATAACTTAATCGATTCCCCTCGACTCCACATCCCTAACGTACGTTGGTACCACACTGATATACCACATGATCTAGTGGTGTAGTGACATTAGTAGGGACAAGGGAACTCCCATTAGCAACAGTTTCTACCAGTCTCTCGATGGCTCGATATATTCTCCTAACAAACTCTTGCGCAATCTCCCTCAGATTCAATAGTGGGGTCATTCCCTCCTTAGTGTTTCAAAATCATGAATTATGGTATCAAAGTTACTCATCTTGAGAATAGGACATAGCGAGGAAATTATCTCCCTATCTCGGGCCCTTCCGCACGATCCGGAGTATCAAAAAAGGGTGAAATTCCTAAATGTCCAAATAGCCTCCAACTTATAGATGCGGTCCACAACACACCGATAAGAAGGACTCTACTAGACACGGCTCCGAGACATCCTAGGACACTTTAAAACCTTAGACTCTGATACCAAGTTTGTCATGCCCCAAAAATCGAGGAGCGCGACCGGCGCTCAACCGAGTAAACCCGACTGAGCAAGCCTATTAGGTTTCATTCTTTCCAAATTAATTCATGAATAAAGAGGAGATGAACTCCATTAATCATACCTTGTAAATATTTTATTAACAACTTCCATTAGCAGTTTCAACCATAATATTCAAAACATTACAATTTTTTTTTTTGATATGAAGAAGAACATATTTTCCAAATACCAATATTCCCAATCTAATCCCCAATATCAATCATCACTCACAACCTGTCTACGGAGCCTCTAAGTACAATTGAAGAGTAATATGGAAATGCCAGCAATAAGGTTTTGGCTATACCTCAAAATACAAAGTATACGACATCCAAATGACACAGGACCTCGAAATGAAGTGGGGACCACCAAGTTAGCTGAAAGGAGTGTACCGCTATCACTGATCACCGCCGCCTACTGTGGAACTACCTGCATCCATTAAAGATGCAGCGTCCCCGGTAAAAGAGACGTTAGCACTGTTGAATAGTACTAGTATGTAAAGCTAAAAATCAACTTTCAAAATAGAATAACCATACAAGAAAAAGAAAGCCACAGAAACAACAAGTCACAGTCAATAATATCTACATGCACAATTGAAACATAACAATCTTCGAAATACGAAACTGATACACATTTTTAGTAGGGAGATCTTTAGCACTGCTAATACCACAATCCACAATACCACTGTCCACAATACCAATGTTCACTATGCCACTATTCATAATAACACTGTGCTCTTGACACAGAGTCCGATCACGACCCCACCGGCTAGGTCATCTCCCTTGGAGACATTCTTTTCCACAAAAACAATTTTTATCTCAATTACGACTCATTTCTTAGCACAATACCACCATATGTGCGGCATGGTGTCCGATCACGGCCCGATCAGATAGTCCGTCTTACTTGGTACTTGGCCGCATTTCATAATTCAAGTTCTTTTCACATATTTCACATTAATATCAATTTCATCAGCAATCCTTTCAATTCGAGATGTCAAGTACACATGAGGGAAAACATTAATCATGGGCATATAAAGGCTGCCACATACCTTGGCAATTTAACACATATTCCATAACTTTAACACATCACCAAGTAAAAACATAGTATAACGGGAAGCATTTGAATGGATATTACATATAAACTTTTTACAACACAAGCACGTTTAAAATTTCATCTTAAAGCAGTTGAGTCGAGGTTTGTTTTGTAATCTGTTTCATATATATATATATATTCTCATTTCATAGGCATCGCTAGGCGCAACTATATATGTTATCCACACTCTATTTTCCCAATTTATTTGATTCATTTTCAAGTATCTTTATAGTTTATCATTGACTAAACACACTCAATCAACGCACTTAATACACATACAGGCAATTAGGGATATTAATTACATCAAGTTATCCTCACCCAATTGGTATGCTAGTTTTCATATAAATTATGACTCAGAGCCATACTGTTTTAATAATCAAACCATACATTAAACATCTATATTTTTATATAAGGCTCATTCAAAATAATCAAGTTTTATGAGTCTATAAGGGATAACCCGGTCGTAGAGATTAGCAGTGGCGGAGGCAGGATCACGATGAAGGGGGTTCAAAAAAAAAATTTTAGCTAGTGGGAATTGAACCTAAGACCTTATCAAAATTCTGAACCCCCTTGACCACTAAAATACACTTCTGAGTTGTGTTAAGGGGGTTCAAAACTTAATATATAGAGGTAAAAAATAGATTTTGCCTTATATATACAGTGTAATTTTTTGGCGAAGGGGGTTCGGATGAACCCCCTTCCGCCCCCCTAAATCCGCCCCTGGAGATTAGGGATTTTGGGCCGATCACACTTAAACCTACGAAAACATTATAGAATTCAATCTCGAGAGATAAAGTTTAGCCCACATACCTGGTTGGCTTTTCCTTAAGTTACTGCAACGCACCAACACCTCTAGCAATAATAATCTATAAGGAGAAAGCGAAAATCGATTAATAACTAGAAAGATTACCTATGGTGTAACTCTCGTAGGAATTTCATCAAACACCCAACATGTGAAATATCCTACAAGGTCCTACAATGGGAATTCCTTCTTCCCTAAACTAATTTTAACAATAACTACCCATATTAGTTCATTAATCCCATATACTACAACTTAGTGCCACATGCATGGACGATTTCTAATCCCCACAATATATTTGAACTCTTAACCCTTTTGCATGCAAGTTCTGGAAGTAGGACTTACCCGGATGGAGGACAATCTAGTGACTATCTTCCATGATTCTTGAAGACTTGAGAAAGATTTGGGTGATTGAAAGGCTAGGTTCTCTCTTTCTCTCTCTATATTGCTCGTTCCCCTCTCTAAAATACTCAGAATGCCGCCCCAAATGAAGCCCTAAATGTTATTTATTAAAATAGGGCCGGGTTATAAAAATAGAAAAATGCACCCTCCGACTAAGATATGCGGTCGCATATGACTATGCCGCCCGCAAAGTGACCGCGAAGGTAGCCCTTAGGGGCTTGAATTTTCTGACGGTGTATGCGACCAGTATGCGTTCTGCATACCTGTTCTGCGGTTGCATAATGCACATCAGAACTTCCCTTCGCAAAAGTCCAAGGTGGATATGCGATCAACATGCGGCCCGCAAAGCGATTATGTGATCGCATAATTGGGCCGCATAACTGGCTTCAAAATTGACCAATTTAATTGCCTAACTCTGCGACCAATATGTGGTCCGCAGAGTGGTTATGAGGCTGCATAATGGGCCGCAGAAATGCACTCTTTTATAAAAACATTTTCCTTAAACACCTAAATCTAACTTGGCACCACGAAATTCCGGGTTTTTAGGTAAAAATTTTACGGGACCTCTTTATTCCTGATGTTCCTGAACCAAGAAAGATCATATTCATGCGCCGTCATGATACGTAGGCAATCCACATCAGGTTTGATCGAATGATTTCAAAAAGAAAAAAAGAAAGGTGAAAAAAAAAGAATGATAATAATAAGGACCGACTGATCCCATTCTAACGTGTCTTTTGTTTTGAATTTTGAATAAAGTTTGAGGTGGTCGGTTTGTGGTAAGCTGACAACACAAAATCCAAGAGAAAAATGACAACAGACATCGAAGCTGTTACAAGCGGTCATGAGACTCAGGGTCAAAGGGTTTAACAAGATTATAATGTGGTTGAGGAAAATAGAATACTGAAACAGAAAATGACTGAAATGTGTCAAGCATGGGCCAATGGCCAAGGACCGCCCTTTTCTGTTCATGGTTTCCCAGAGTTCACACCCATCTCGACTACTACCATTCTAGTCTCATTGTCTGATCAATCCTATCCACCTGGGTTCAGTCTTTATCCCAACTGTACGACCACAGCTGGAACTCCAGTTTCATGCTCTCAAAGTTTGCCATTGACAACCAATCAGAAAACCACTACTGTTATGCCCGTCTTCACCATCCCACAGCCGACGGTGATGCAGAGGAAAACTCATGAGCTACAATTTGCTACCGAACAAGATAAATACCACTCTCCTGAGTACCACTCATATCTATTTGATATTCCTGCAAAGATTGAGAAGCCTGCCCGAAAGATGGCACAGGAAGAAATGACCCAAAGACTGAAAAGCTTAGAACAACAGTTGAAAAACATGCAAGGGCTGGCAGGTTAGAAGAGTATTGCCTTCAAGGATCTATGTATGTTCCCTGATATTCGTTTGCCACTTGGTTTCAAGACTCCAAAATTTGAAAAGTATGATGGACATGGAGATCCCATAGCCCACCTGAAAAGGTATTGCAATCAACTAAGAGGTGCGGGAGGAAATGAAGAATTACTGATGGCTTATTTTGGGGAAAGCCTTATGGGTGTAGCCTCCGAATGGTTTATGGATCAAGACACATCTCGCCGGTATGTCTGGGATGACATGGCCCAGGACTTTGTCAGACAGTTCCAATATAGCATCGACATCGCCCCGGGCCGTAATTCCCTTTCAAATCTAAAGTAGAAACCAACTGAAAGTTTCAGGGAATATGCCATTAAATGGAGAGAGAAATAAGCTAGAGTTAAGCCACCCATGGATAACCACGAGCTAATCAATGTCTTCCTTCAGGCTCAAGAGCCAGATTATTTTCAAAACATGATGTCCGCAATGGGCAAATCCTTCTCAGAAGCAATCAAAATGGGGAAAATGGTTGAAAATGGCCTTAAGACAGGCAGAATTACAAGTCAAGCAGTTCTCAAAGCCGCGACCCAGCTTGTCCAGATTGAATCTGATAATTTTAGTGACACGAATGAGAAGGATGAAGAAACTATAATGACATCAGGGTCGAGAAGAGGTCCTCCTAGGAGAAGATCGCGAAGGTATGAGAAGCCTCATCAGATTTCCCATGACTCCCCCTGAGCACTAGTATCCACCTCAGAACACACAATACTTTGTTGCTCCACCTCAGTATGTTGTCCAGCCATCAAAACACCCCAGAAAGGCGAGCACGAGCACCATAAAATCTCCACCAGCCTCCACAAAATTTTCAAGTGCCCTATAACTCACATCCAAGCCAGGGGTATAGATGGGAAAAAAGGTTGAAAGATAATTTTACACCAGTAGGAGAGTCTTATGCAAGCTTGCTTGAGAAATTAAAGCATTATGACATGATTGCACATATTCCTCCAAATCATGTGGACCCACGTGCAAGAAGATTTAACCTTTTTAAAAGGTGTGAATACCATTCCAATGCCCAGGGGCACAATATTGAAAGCTATCGAGATTTGAAAAGAGAAATAGAAAGGATGATCCAGGAAAAAATGATTGTGATCCAAGACAGTGACACCCAGAATATCCCACACAATCCTTTACCTGCACATGATGATGCACACTTTGCGGGAATGATACGTGGTGACATGGAGTATGATAACCCTCTTGGGAACTTGCCGACTAAAATTGGATAAGGCCATATTGATCCCGATGAGCAAATTTATGGCTAAATGTCAAGCTTAGCAATTGAAAAGTCATTCCCTCCTCACTAGGAAGGAATCTTGGTAGCTTGTTTTGATGTTCTTTCTATTATCTGGGTTATTTCAGGGTTGTGATCTAGATTTTATTTATTGGATTGAGTCAAACCCTTATATCCCTCTATTCTGTCTATAGTCTTGTATGTCTGTTTTGTTGCTATTTCCAATGTCCTGGTTATTTTAGGGCTGTAATTCAGATTTTAGGTTGTTTGTCTTGTTGTTTACTCAATGAAATATAGTGTATTCTCTTGTGTCATTCCATTCTTAGTTCTTTTCCTGCTAGTTTTAGTGATATGACATTCATGCGAAATTTTTTGCCAGATCTGAGAAAATTGATTTAAGCTTGAATTGGACAACTAAGAACAAGACACTTTGGAGGATGAATAAAAAATGGAAATACTTTGGAATTAAGGTCGAGTAAAATTCACCTTCAAATCATTGTGAAGATCGGTCTTGAGGATATTGAATCAATTGAAGCTTGGTCGAAATTTTGACATTAATGGATGGAAAGTGTCTTTCGACCACAACACACCAAGAAGATAGACATGCTTATGAATGATATGATCGTGAAAAGATAATAGGTTTGGCATTCTCGAGGCTGAGATGCCCTTTTTCTGCTATCTAAACACTTTATTTCCTTCGCTACCCCTTTTGAGCCCGTGTCATTTGCTCTGACCATCCTCTTTTGGAATCAAGTTTAGAGTCAAAAGTTCAAAAATAAAATAAAATAAGAAGAAAAAAAAGAAAAGAAAAGTCCATGCCCCAAGAGTATGAACCGGGGAAACTCTTAGAAAGTTCAAGTGAAAAAAAAGGAAGAAAAGAACAGTGGAAGGTCCATGCCTCCAAAATAGAAGCTGGGGCAACTTGTTTTAAAAAAAGAAGAAGAGAAAAACGAAAAAAAAAATAAGAGAAAAAGAAAAACAAAAGAAACAAAAAGAAAGATGAAAAAATATAGTTAGGTCAAACGTTTGAACTACGTTAGACCTGATTCCTTTAAAAAAAGGATACGTAGGCAGCCTTACACAGTTCGGTCCAACCAAATAATAATTCAAAAAAAAAAGATCCAAAAATCCCCAATATCTGAAACTGAGGCAAAGATTTTATTTTTACTTTTGAAAGAGTCGATTCCAAGAGTTGTAAGTCTACAACCCTTTCATTTTGAGTCTACTTTGAGCCTTTATGTCGGCCCTTCGTTCCAACCCTATCCAAAAACATTCCAAATAAAGACCTCCTGATATGCCTTCGAGAATGCCAAGATAAGCATGCAATGAGCAACTATTGTCATGCGACATAAAACGCTGTCAAATTTCTCATACAAGAAAGCAATAAAGAAAAAGAAAAATGAGAGAGTCTTACTAATGAAAACCCTCGCGGGCACTATAAGGCGATGGTAAGTAGAGATAAATAAATGAGAGGCTTGTTGGTGAAAATCCCCCGGGGCACCACTAGTCGAAAGTGAGTCGTGAAGCTGTTGCAAAGGATTGGAACAGACAAACCTGACTTCAAAGGTCATAGGAATGGTAGAAGGAAGATTAGATCAGTTTGATAGATCCGGTCGTTGAGTCCAAAATGCATGTCATGATCAATAAGGCTAGTTACTGCAAAAAAAAAGAAAAAAAAAACTCTTCCTTCTGTCCTTACGACATGAGTATTTCTTGATAATACTTGTTTCTTTGCATCGTTGTGTCCTTCGCCCTGAGTCAGTCTTTGTCAAAACAAGCAAGAAAAGTTTTCAAAATTTGCTACCAGTTTTTCAGTTGCACAAACTAAATTTGGCCAACACACTCAGTTTTTACAGTCAACATGCATTGAGGATTCATGCAAAGGCTTCCCTCCCAAAAGACTCTTATCAGCCTACTTGGCTAAAGCAGGCAAAGATAACTTTAAGGTTAATCAGGAACTCTCTGTGGTACTAAATAGAGACTATAAAGTGTGCACATCATGCAAAAGGTGCATACCCAGTAGCGACTCTCTCTGACAAACAAATTGCTCAAAAAGCAAGAAGTCATTCAAGATATCAGAAAAAGTCACTTAAGCAAAGATCTCCAATTGTGATAAGGTTGATTGAGCCACAAATATAAATGATATTGGGTGTGAAACAATTAGGGTTGATAAAGAGCAAAAGTCTCTTGAAACCGACTCAAGTTGATTGAGCAAAAGCCAAGCTTCCCAGGAGTCAAGGCCACAAACCGACCACCACTTTTAAAACTAACAAAATTTTCTTTATTTGAAACAAGAACAAAGCAGTGGAAGGAAAGTGGTTAAAGAAAATAAAGAAAGAAGAGAAGAGAAGATCCTACAAAGGAAAGTTTCTCAAATCTATGCCTTTATTTTTCTTGCTAGTGTGCATAAATTTTTCCATTGCTCTTCACATTTTTCCTCCTAGGGTAAAACATCTTAATCTGATGGATTTACCTCCCAATCAAAATCTTAGTCTGATGAATCTTTCTCCTAAGATAGAAGACCTAGTCTAATGAATATTTCTCCTAGGATAGAAATCTTAGTTTGGTGAATCTTTCTCCTAAGATAACAAAAAAAAAAGACCTAGTCTGATTGAATTTTCTCCTAGGATCGAAGTCTTAGTCTGGTAATCTTTCTCCTAAGATAGAAAACCTAGGATGATGAATTTTCTCCTAAGATAGAAATCTTAGTCCAATGAATCTTTCTCCTAAGATAACAAAAAGGAGACCTAGTCTGATGAACTTTCTCCTAGGATTGAAGTCTTAGTCTGATGAATTTTTCTCCTAAGATAAGAAAACCTAGTCTATGGATTTTTCTCCTAAGAATGAAATCTTAGTCTGATGAATCTTTCTCCTAAGATAACAAAAAAAAGGACCTAGTCTGATGAATTTTCTCCTAGGATCGAAATCTTAGTCAAATGAATCTTTCTCCTAAGATAGAAGACCTAGTCTGACGAACTTTCTACTAGGATAGAAATCTTAGTCTGATGAATCTTTCTCCTAAGATAACAAAAAAAGGGATCTAGTCTGATAAATTTTCTCCTATGATCGACATCTTAGTCTGATGAATCTTTCTCCTAAGATAGAAGACCCAGTCTGATGAAATTTCTCCTAGGATAGAAATCTTAGTCTGATGAATCTTTCTCCTAAGATAGAAGACCCAGTCTGATGAAATTTCTCCTAGGATAGAAATCTTAGTCTGATGAATCTTTCTCCTAAGATAACAAAAAGGGACCTAGTCTGATGAATTTTCTCCCAGGATCAAAATCTTAGTCTGATGAATCTTTCTCCTAAGATAAAATACCCTAGTCCGATGAACTTTCTCCTAGGATCGAAGTCCTAGTCTAATGAATTTTTCTCTTTAGATAAGAAAACCTAGTTTGATGAATTTTCTCTTAGGATAGAAGTCTTAGTCTGCTGAAACTTTCTCCTAAGATAAGAGTCCTAGTCTGATGAATTTTCTCCCAGGATTAAAGTCTTAGTCTGATGAATTTTTCTCCTAAGATAAGAAAACCTAGTCTATGAATTTTTCTCCTAGGAATGAAATCTTATTCCGATGAATCTTTCTCCTAAGATAAAAAAAAAAAGAACCTAGTCTGATGAATTTTCTCCAAGGATCGAAATCTTAGTCTGATGAATCTTTCTCCTAAGAAAAGAGACCTAGTCTAATGAACTTTCTCCTATGATCAAAATCTCAATCTAATGAATCTTTCTCCTAGATACCAAAAAAAAAATAGTCTCATGAACGTTCTCCTAGGATAAACGTCTTAATCTGATGAAATTTTCTCCTAAGATAAGAAAACCTAGTCTGATGAATTTTCTCCTAGGATAATAATATAAAATAGGGGAAGTCTGGATTTGGTAAAAAAAAGAAGGGTCAATTTTTAGTTTTCTTAAGTTATCAATCTTTAGTTTTCTTGAAATCAGGGGTCCCACCTGGAGAATTGGGTCAAATTTTACTTTAGTCAAGCTTAGTTTATAGTTTTTCGCAAGCTCAATATTAAGTCTAGGAGACGCACTTCCTAGTCTAGGTCATTCAGTTTTTTTAGCAGATGCATTTGCTAGCCAAAATTTTCTTAGTTTTACTCATAGGAGATGCACATCCTAGTCGAGTATTCAATTTTACTCTCATCATTGCATCCTTAATCAATAGCATAGGTGATTTATAGTTCTGCTAATGACTCACAAATCTTCCTACTGCAAACTGGGGCAGAAAAAGTTTCTTTTGTTTTTTTTCCGTTTTACTGTAGTAGCAGGTGCCCACCTGGAGAATGAGGGAATTCATTTCAAGTTTCAAGTCAGTTTCAGGCACCCACCTGAAGAACGAGGGAAGTCATTTCGGAATTTAATTCAAGTAAGAAGTAGCAGAAGCTCGCCTCAAGATTGCGAGTCGACAGTACGAGACGACCAAAAGAAGAACTCTCAATCCAGAATAAAAGGAAAAGAAGAAGTGAATCCAAAATGCAGAATCAAATGAAGATGTGAATTTCTCAAGACATGAATGAAGTCACGAGCTTTGCATGTCCCGTCATGATCCGAAAAGCTGAAGAAGAATGAACTAGCACCTCCAGCTAGCAAGCATAAAGGTTCAAATCAAAAGTCTACATGAAGAACCATTCAAGACCCAAGATCAAGTTTCAGAATACATATAGATAGGAATCTTGTAACTCATAGCTGATAGGCTTGTTTAGTTCTTTTAGGTTTTGATTCCGATGTAATAACAGGAACCACGGACCGGAGCCTCGACGGAACCTCGCTCGACTCTCGAACTCATCACTCCATCAGTCTTCTTGAACTACACGCGACCTGATTCCCTTATAACCCGAGATATGTAGGCTATCCAAAATCAGGACTCGGTTGCAACTTTTTCTTTTGTGTCTTCCTTCTTTTGAATAACGGTATGGTCAAAAATTAGTCACACAGCTCACTTTGTCTTTGCCTGAAAACTTTTCACGTTTTCAAACAAAGAGGGGCAGCTGTGAGCACCTAATTTTTTTTCATACTTGGGATTTTCTCACACTTTTTAGTATGTAAATAATTGTAAGTTTAATCTACATATTTTAACCTTTATTTGATCAACCCGGGAATTGATCAACCTGGGAATTGTATGTCTGTACTTTCTTATCATTTACTTCGATTTTATTTTCTCCCTATTCAATTCGTCTAGTGAGATCCTCGATCATCTTCATTATGGCAGGGTCAGTCCCCGATTCATTGGCATTCAATCTTTCTGGCACTGGCTCGGTTCTGTGGACGACCTCCAGTTCGACCCCACTAGGCATTCGATGTTGGTTTTGTAGTTGTGCTATAGTGGCTTGTTGAACCTGTAGTATTTCGAATATCACCTAAAGGCTGACTCCACCATAACCCTGCATACCTCGACCACCATATCAGCCTTCCATGCGTACGCTTCCTCCGGGATCAGTGCCTGTGAGCACCTAATTTTTTGCCATACTTGGGATTTTCTAACAATTTTTAGTATGTAAATAATTGTAAGTTTAATCTACATATTTTAACCTTTATTTGATCAACCCGGGAATTGTATGTCTCTACTTTCTTATCATTTACTTCGATTTTCTTTTCTCCCGATTCAATTCGTCTAATGAGCTCCTCGAGCCTCTTCATTATGGCGGGGTCAGTCCCCAATTCACTGGCATTCGATCTTTCTGGCACTGGCTCGGTTTTGTGGACGGCCTCCAGTTCGACCCCACTAGGCGTTCGGTGCTGGTTTTGTAGTTGTGCTATAGTAGCTTATTGAGCCTGTAGTATTTCGAATATCACCTGGAGGCTGACTCCGCCATCGCCCTGCGTACCTCGACCACCAAATCGGCCTTCCCTGCGTACGCTTCCTTCGGGATCAGTGCCTGTGAGCACCTAACTTTTTACCATACTTGGAATTTTCTAACACTTTTTAGTATGTAAATAATTGTAAGTTTAATCTACATATTAACTTTATTTCATTTTTAGTAGGTTTTATTTAAGAAAACTAAAAATCACAACAAATTTATATGTTCTTGATTTTGAAATATTTAGCTAGTATCTTTGTTTTATACTCTTAAAGAAAAGAATATATATATATATATATATATATATATATATTAATTAAAGCAAAAGCCAATGAGTCATTTCCATGTGGCAAGACTCTTCCTTATCTTTTGTAACAAACTCACATGCCCTCCCTAAAAACTCACATGCCCTCCCTAAAAACTCACATGCCCATACTCACTCTTTTTTCTTGGTCACCAATTAATCTATATACCTACTACTATATATCTACACACTCAACACACAAAAGAGGAGAGATCGAATGGAAACAAAAAATAGAAACAATCAGCCGGACCTCTCGATTTCTCTGATGGAAGAAGCAATCAGCCTTTATCATTTTTCTCATCCTCACAAAGCACCTAGCAGCTCATTTCTTCTAAATAAAAAGGCATCAGTTTCTTCTTCTTGAACTCACACACACAAAAGAGAAAAAATAGCAGCCTTCGATTTTCTTCTTCAGCAACAAAAAACGACAGCCAGGTCTTTATCTCTCTCTCATTCTCACAAAAAGAAAGAGAACGACACTCACATAGAAATAGAGAACCGGCACCTCCCCTGACCAAGCTTCAGCTGTTACCCACCTCTGAATCTCTTAGCAACTGACCCCAGATTTTCCTATCGTCGCCGCTACCACCAGCGAGCAAGTGTGGCCGGCGGCTGTCCGGTTTCGTTTCCCCTTTCCTCCCTCACCTCACAGATGCCGGCGTCCTCCGAAAACCAGCCACAAAGTTGCCTTTATAACCTCATAAAACCTCCACTAATAACTGGTATTGCAAGGTCAGTCGAGGTCGTCAATTTTGCTGAGTTTCAAAAGTCTCGGTCATGGTCCCTTGTTCGAATTTTCTATTGCTATTGCGCCTGCGATTTTTAAGTGTAAAGACAAAGATCTTTATTTGATTGAAGAAAGTTTGTTGCTCAGAGGTTCATCCTTTACACTTATTTTATCTCCAATTAATTTTGTTAGTTTCGTGAATGATTTTATTAATTTTGCTTTCCTCTTTAGCTTGTCTTTCGTTCGGCGCCGTAATTAATTTTTTTTCTGTTTTGTTGAGCTTACTGTGACTATGAACTTTCTGTTTTTATTTTCTTTATGAGCTTTATTCGTCATTCTTTGGTTGCATTCATTCTTCTTGTCAAAGTTGTTATGTTGTTTTAATTATTTTGGGTGCCTTATCAGTTTGGATGCAGTGAAAGATGAATTTTTACTCTTTGTATACATGTTAATAGTTGGTACAGTGTATATTACTCCTAACAGTTATTAAGCCATTTTGTTGTAAATATGCTCATTAGATAAAGCTTCTATGTTGAGTAGTGACAGAGTATTTGAATCATTAATAATTTTGTATCAACATCTATCAATATAGTAACCAATCAAACCATTGGCATGTGAATCAATTCTGTAAAAGTCTCTTTTATGAAACAAGAACCTACTGCCTATAGGATATATGCATGGACATTTTAAAATTTGCAGATTATCTTTTTAAAAGTGACTCATTTTGTTATGTGACCCATTTCTCCTTTACTACCAATATTTTGTGCTTAACTTTATGAATAGTTCCATAAATTATATGTTTCTCCACAACAATTTTCATAAAGACCTTTATAATGAGTCTTATAGCAGTCATAATAAACAAATAATGAATACATTAGAATACTTTAAACGCGATTAATAAATCATCGTGACTATGAGTATGGTTCCCGTGGCATGGTCACGATATGTAAATCCCATTCGAGTATGCATTTCACGTGACTCGGCAACAACTTCGAAATAATAATTAAAATAAACATGTCGTAAATCACGGGTGCATTTCATGTGGCGCGGTTTGCGACGTGTACCAAAACGATAAATGTACGACATCGTGACTTTTTCCAAAATAATTCCATAAATACTTAAAAGCGGTAAAAGGTTGAAAATACACAATAGGTTTAAAACATGTAATAAAATCAGATAATTAATCCAATTATTAATAGTTGAGCGACCGTGCTAAAATCACGGAACACGGGAATGCCTAACACCTTATCCCGGATTAACAGAATTCCTTACCCGGTCTTCTGATTTCGCAGACTTTAAACGGAGTCATTTTTTTTCTCGATTTAGGATTCTAAAATAAACCGGTGACTTGGGACACCATAAATTATTCCAAGTGGAGAGCCATTTCGATTAATGTCACTTAAATTGGAAAAATTCCCTATCCCCCCCTCCCCCGGGAAAAAGGAGGTGTGACAGCGCCCAAATTTGCATTTAAGGCGATGTGCGAGCTGACGTCCACTGGATTGGCAATTGGTGCTCCCTCGAGATCAACCTGAGGCACCTCGATCCCTAGGGCAACTACATTGTTGTTTTCCTCGTGAAATCCGAGGCCGTTATCACCATGTGTGGGTGTTGTTTGTGAGTTTAACATGTTTTAATTCTGAAAACAAAAACACTTACAAGAACAAGCGTAAAGTAGTGTGTGTTATCGGAATCGATATTAAGCGATCACTATTATCCCCAACCCCACGGTGGATGACAATTTGAATAACAATTAAACTTATATTGTGGTTTTAAGGATATGTGATTTCACTCAACACCGATTGATAAATATGAAGATAAATGACAGAATTGAATTGTAAGTAAAACAAACCGGTGTTCAATCAGAACTTCGGCCCTCGAGTCGAAGTACTCTCGAGCTGATAAGTGTAAGAACAGTGGATAAATAGAGTGAACTGATAAATAATAATGTAAGCGAGAAAGAAAGAATTGTATTGCTTTTTTCTGCGAATAATGATACTTACAAATGATCAGAATCCTCCTTTATATAGTAGAGGAATTCTTCTTATGGTATAATTCTAATTGTAGAAGGAAATCACTTAACTAGCTAATTAACCGCTTCTGATTTTATTCGTTCCGAGATTTACGTCGTGATCCTCGACCAGTCACGGATATCTCGCTCTTCCGTTATTATGCCATCTCTGATATCACTCGATGTCTGTCTTTCTTGGCTTCAATTGTTACCAACCTCGATCTCGAAAGATACTTAGATCTCGAACTTGATACCTCAGCTTCGTGATTTAGTCAAAGTCGACCTTCGATGCAACATTCTTATCTCGATCAAATAGTAAAATCGAATAGCCCCGATTTCAACCGTATACATCTTTAAAATTACATATTCTAATAGAAATAAATTGCATTGTTGATGTATACGAGGTTAACTCTTTTTTGTTTGTCGTACCCTTAATTTTCATGGAGAATAATCATCTCTCCTATTATAACGAGGCTTTTCTTTTTCGAAACAGAAAACATCAATAATAATTCAGAAACGTGGAAAAATATACTTCTCTGAAATAAATAGCACTAGAGAGTGAGCTACATTGACTTGAGAGTTCTGTATGGGGTATTGAGGATTTTATTATGCTCGAAATTAAAATCATGCATGGGACAGAATATGTATGTATGTTTGAATTAATACATATGAGTAAAATTAAATTTCTAAAAAATTATTTTGATTTAGTTGCATGAATGAAATTCTACATTTACTTGTCAAATGAGTACGATTTTTCTTGTCAAATACAACTATATTTCCAAAATCAACCATCTTGCCTTACTTGTTCTAGCTTTTCTATTTTCATATATCTTGTTGCATCTTATATGATCTACAACTACTACCGGCGCGGGGGAAGGGTGGGGGGAGGTTAGTAAAGGCTCCTAAGCCATAGCAAATTAAACTGTCCTTTTCCGTTGTAGGTCGGCATAAAATATTACTACTACTAAAAGTAAAGCAACAAACTTCTAAAATATTGCTCTTCGATCCAACAGCTGACAGCTGGATAAACTAAAATGTGAAGAAAAATCACTTATTCCTTACAACAATATGCACACAAAAATTAGCTGCTCATGAAACATTAATTAAAAGGAACAAAAATAACAGCTGAACCCCAATAGTAATAATAGGCAGACTAACAAAGGAATAAAATTAACAATAATAATACAAAGCACTGCCTCTCGCCTAGCACATGAAAGCAAACAAAGCTCCGAACAAAACTGAAAATCCGACCACAGTTTTGCCCATAACTCCGGCTGCTCCGTTAGGCGTTACTGGTGTTGACTTCGACGGCGTGTTGCCAACCTCAGGGGTGGGTGTGGTGGGTGAGTCCGAAGGAGTTGAAGGAGTGGTTGATGGAGTTGAAGGAGTTGTTGAAGGAGTTGACGGAGTGGAGGAGCTGTCTTTGACATCGACGGCTAACTTCATGCCAGATTGACAGTGACCAAATGTGGAACAAGTGAAGTACATTGGACCGGCCTTGGAAATTTTGATGGTGGTTTTGCCGTCGTTGTGAGACTCGAGGGCATTTCCGGTGTTGCAGTTCTCATAGTCATCTTTGCTTATTACATCCACACTGTGGCTTCCACCGTAGTTGAACTCTGATCATCACCATGCAATTTCAAATTAATATTTTGGCTTAGTCTAAAGAAAGACTTAATAACAATAATAATTAAGAACTCAAACCTTGAGTTTCTTTGTTAATTATAATTCTCTAAGTTAAAGATATAAAAGATGTTAATAAAAGAAACTATATCTTGTCAATTTTATATAACTAGTTTATCTCCTCTCAAGTCTACTTTTGATGTTTTCTGGTATCGATACAAAATCTAGTTATCACGAAAGAGTATGGTGGAATGGTTGGAAATCTTTTCATCGTTTAAAGTTTAGGTTCAAGTCTCAGAAATGAAGTACCTTTAACACCTTAGCGAGTTTATTCAGTGGGAATCTGAATTAATCAGGGCAATTGAGATGGATCATCTAGCATTCTAGGGGGGAAATTAATATTGCATTCTGCACATATTAAGTTGATACCACATTAGGGATGTTGCAATTACCCTGCAGTCCCCGTAAAGTAAACTATTTTGCTTTTGGATTTTACATTATTATCATAATAAAATTGCATTGTAACTTTTGATTGTATATTAACCTAAAAGTAAGTAGTTCAACTTCTATGAATGAAAAACATTTTCCTAAAGAACGTTATATTTCCTTAGTGGATCTACACAGCGCATATTCAAATTAGTCGGATCAATAAATTTGGAATACAGAATAACAAAAAAAAAAATATTTAATGATAGGAGTTGAAAGACTAACCAAGGGTGTCACCAACGTTGAAGGTTTCACCAGCTGCCCAAGTGGAGTAATCTACGGTCTGGCTCCACCCGCCGCTGCCTCCAACGACGTGGTTCGCGGCAAAAGCCACGGGAGAAGCAACCAGAAGAAATAGGAGAGTTGCTACCGCTGACACTGCCATTACTTAATTAGATTTCTTTTCAAAGTTAATAAAATTGAGTTGAAGAGTAAATAGAAGAAAGAAATTATGGCACACATTTGGCAAATGATGATAGTCCTACTTATATAGAGAGCTTAAGGTTATGAAAGCTTGGAATGTCATGTAGTTCAATGCTAGAAATTACGTTTAAAAATATAAGAAATTCCAGACTTTTATTGCTTGTGATAATATTAAACAGGGGATTTGGTGCCTCTACTTTCCCATGTCTACCTAATTTATTAGGACATATTTGAATGTCTTTCTCTATCCTTTCGCTGACTTTGCGGCGTGTAAGGGTCGTGGCATTACCCCTTCTTTTATCTTAACCTTGGAATTTAAGCGTTGCAACTTACTTGGCTTTCGCTACAAAATTGGCTTGTTTTAGTAAATCAAATATTTGACTGTACGATTATGGCTTAAGATTATTCTCTAGGACGAAGCAAATCACAAAAGAATGCAGCAAATAAGGGTGTTTAAATCGAATCGGAAAATCTTATCAATCCGAAAAATCAAACTAAACAGATTAAAAAATCCGATTAGGTCTGGTTTGACTTGGTTTGGTATTGAGTAAAACAAACTCGAACCAAACCGACATATAAATATATAATTTTATATATATTTATAAGACTTTATATTGAATTTTTTTTTTTAAAAGATTGAAATATTTGTGATCCTCTCATGTGTTAATCTTGAAAGTGTACATTAACGAAAATTATTATTAGACGACTAAGAAAATAATTATTATGTGTTACTAAAAAATTCTCCCATTAAAATATTTTAATAGATCGTATGTTTGTTATTTTCTTCAATATTTACTAAACATATATTCACTTATCAAAACTTTTTCTATAACTTTAAGAAAGTAAGATTGGAATAATATTCATGTAACAAAAAAAAATCGAAAATCCGAAAAAATCCGACAAAACCGAACCAGTCCAAACCGATATAATTGGTTTTATTTGATTTTGATCAAAACAAACCAACCTAGCCCATATACCCTAACAGCAAATATGCATTAGGGACTTTGTTTTTCAAAAGTATGTATGTATCAAAAGCATAATTCTTGTTTTCTTCTCACATAATTAACAGGGGTGTAAACAATGTGCTATCGGACAACATAAAGGGGTCACAATACAAAACAAATGAGCTGTGAGTTTAAATCTCAGTGGTCCTTTGGGTTAATATATATTTGATTCCAAAATAACAATGCCTAAATTGTATATTACATTTTACGTTTCTTATTATTTCAAAATGTCTCTTAAGTTTTCTCTCAATTTTTTTCATAAAAGAAGAAGTTTTATCATCTAAACCAAACCAGTAATTTAAAAGAAATTAATCTTCTGTTAGATCAAGCTGAATTATGTGATACTACAAGTTTAAGGTTATTTGTAGTTGTTGGTAAATTTTACTAAGGTAAATTATTTAAATATGAAAGGTTGAAGGAAAGAAAAAGTCTTTAAACATGAAGCCACCCCAGTAACAAGCCAATAGCTAGCTGTGGGTATTATTCACATCGACTTTTCATAATTTGAGAATTTACTTGAAAAAGGCGCTACCTAATTTGTAATAGAATTAATCATGCAGAGAGTAGGTTTAGCACTATGAATAAGATACACATGATATATTATTCGCTTATAATATTTGATAATTATTAATGTGAGAAGATGATTGTCACGTATATATTTGACTCGGGCCAATCAATTATATTCCATTGTGTTGGTTGGTTGGGTTTGTTACTTGTTAGGCCATGCGTTAGTTGTCCTCTAATCCAATCAGAGCTAAATGCAGATTAATTAGTCAAAGGAACAGTTTGCATTTTCAGTTTTTTTTTCTTGGGAAAAGTTTTACTGGTCTAAATATTCAATTTTATATATTTTTTTTTGGTTAATACCAACCCCTAGCGAAACACACGACGAATAATACGTTGTTAGGGTCAACTACTTATGTTAATTTTAAGCCAGCTTCCAGAATCTGAGTTAGTTATAAATAGAAAACTTGACGTCAAATTAAGTTTCGTGTATAAGTGTTGTACGAAGTATAAAATAATCAATCAAGTTGATCTAACCATTCAACTAATGTTAGTTAGAGATCTTGAAATATTAACTTTAAAAAGAATAAGAAAATATTTAGATTTGTGAAATTCTTTACTTAATACTTTTTGACTTTGTCTATCAGTTAAAGACAAACCAAGAAAATGGAAATCTCATATTATTCCTTAGGAAAAACTAGAACGCCGAAATTATTGCATGCCCGATATTGTTTAACGACATTACAAGAACTAGAACATTTTGATTGTTAGTTTAATATAGACGAACATGGAAACGAGTTGGTTTCGATTTGAAACTTTTCTGATTGGAACAGATGGGAAAGTTCTTCCTTTTTTCCCCTTTTTTTCGCTTTAGTTTAACTATTGATGATGATTCAAGCTACAACGAGGAGATCAATTAATACAAGTTGAATAGTTGATCCAGATAAAAAATCATATAATAGCATGTCACTAAAGGTGAAATTAGTGGTAAAGTTAAAACAGCTTTTAAATATAAAAATGTTACAATTCATTTTGGAACGAATTAAAAAAGAAAAGATTGGGTAAATTTGAGATTTTTCATCTCTCACACCTCAAAAGAAAGGAAAAGAAAAAGATTTTGAGAAAAGGAATCCTTAAAAACGTGATGCCAAGTCTTTTGACTTGCGGCAGGAAATCTGAGAAAATCCCTGTCTCTAAGGATTTGACTGCAAAACATGCATATTGTGAAGAATGAAAACATTTTAAAAAAATGTGCATCTTTTTTAAACAAAAAGTTTTTATCTTTCCTTGACACTCTATTTTTGGATTTTGTTTTTTGGGTGTGAGATGCACTTCTAAAATGTAATTAGCTGACGGAGATACAATTCCATTCTCTGGGTAGCTGCTATACGACGGAGATAACGTAAAAGCTTTGAATGTGTATACGGTTAAAATTGCGCTTGCCTTTTTGTATGATTAATCGAGATCGAGGCGTGGCAGGTCAAGGTTCGAGCCCATGTCATACTGGACCGTGACATGAAGTTGGATTGCCAAGCTCGTGACTCAGGGACCGATCGAGATCGAGATCAGTCAAGATCGAGATCAAGCGGGATAGAGATAGAGAAAGATCGAGGGAAACCTGCCGAGCCAAATAATGGAAAGCCAAGATATTCGTGATCGGACGAGGATCACCGCGGAAATCTCGGCACGTATCAAGAAGAGGCTGGTTAAATAGTCAATCATGGGATTTATTACTGTATTTTGAATTGTACCATAAGTAAAACTCCTCTACTATATAAAAGGGGGTTAATCATTTGTAAAGACATCAGATTAACACTATTCAAAGCAATATACTATTTTTCTCTTAAGCTTTCAATACTTTGTTGTTCAAATCATATTTTCTAGTAGAATATCTGTTTGGTTCGAAGGCGACCTAGCTCGAGAGCCAAGACTGCACATATCATTTAGTTTGCTTTTCTTTACAGTCAATAATTAATATCAATTTACATATTTTCTCAATTTGTGCCGAGTGAAATCACATATCTTTAAAATCACATATAAATTTAATTGTTATCTGTTTTTAGGGTAAACAGTTTAGCGTCCACCGTGGAGCTAAGGATAATAGTGGTTGTCTGGTGCCAATTTTCGTAACACACACTATTTTATACTTGTTCTTGTGAGTGTTTTTTATTCCAGGATCAGCATGTTAAACTCTCAATCAGCACAAATACACATCGACAATGGCTTAGTTTTCATGGCGAAAACGATAACATAGCCGACCTAGGGAACGAAGTGCCTCCAGTTGACCACGATGGAGTTTCGGTCGTAGACCCGATCGACACCAGTTCCCATATTGCCATTAATGTAAATCTGGCCGTCGACCCCGAGAATAGCGTCCGCAAAGATGTTCGATCAGCCGGTCAGAACGCACAGGGCGGCGAAGAAGGCGGAATCAGCCTTCGAATAATATTCGAAATGTTGCAGGCTCAACAAGATGTACTAGTACAACTCCAAAATCAGAACCATGCATCGAGCAGGGTCAAGCCCGAGCCATCCCGGGAAGTTATTCATAGGGCCGAACTGGTGTCAAGAAGATCAAAAGGAAATGAATTAGGGACTAACCCCGCTATCATGAAGATGCTCGAGGATCTGACAAAGCGAATTGAATCGGGGGAGAAGAAGATTAAAGCAAATGACAAGAAGGTGGGAACCTTTTACTCCAGGGTTGATCAAATTCCGGGGGCATCACCGATTTTGAAGGGCTTGGATTCGAAGAAGTTTGTACAAAATCCCTCTCCCCCCCAAGCGCGGCCCTAAAACCAATTCCCAAGAAAATCCGCATACCAGAAATTCCAAAGTACAACGGAACAACAGACCCCAACGAGCATGTCACTTCTTACACATGTGCAATTAAGGGGAACGATCTGGAGGACGATAAGATCGAGTCCATACTATTGAAGAAATTCGGGGAAACCCTATCAAAGGGAGAGATGATATGGTACCATAATTTTCCACCTAACTCCATTGATTCTTTTTCCATGCTCGCAGATTCCTTTGTTAAAGCACACGTCGGAGACATAAACGCCGAGACTAGGAAGTCGGACCTCTTCAAGGTAAAGCAGAAAGACAACGAGATGCTGAGAGATTTTGTGTCTCGGATCCATATGGAACACACGAATCTACCACCGGGTTGCCGATGATTGGTCCATTCAGGCCTTCACTCAAGGATTAAACGTACGAAGCTCGGTGGCCTCATAACAATTAAAGCAGAACTTGATCGAATACCCAGCTGTCACCTGGGTCGATGTGCATAATCGATATCAGTCAAAGATTAGGGTCGAAGACGACTAGTTGGGAACTCCTTCCGAGACCGTTTATCCTACCAGGCCCGTCGACAGAGTCAAAAGGGATATGGATCAATCAAACTCAAGTTAACTGCATTTTGATTGATCCAGTTAGCTCGGACAACATCATTAGATCTATGGTCGTAGAAGATCTTGGCCTACAGGATCAAGTCGTGTCTGCTACCCGAGTACTTAATGGCTTCAACATGGAATGTGAAACCACCAAATGCGAAATAACTTTGCCAGAACATGGCCGAGACCATCTAAGAAACGAAGTTGCATGTAATCGAGGATAAAATGAGGTATAACGCCCTGTTCGGAAGGCCATGGATCCATAACATGAGGGCAGTATCCTCGACTTTCACCAGGTTCTGAAGTTCCCGACACCAGAGGGAGTCAAATGGTCTACGGGGAGAAACCTGCAGCCAAAGAAATGTTTGCAGTCACAAAGTGATACTTATATCGGCACTCTCATCAAAAGGATCGGATTCAAATGGAAAATAGGAGGACAAATAGTAACCACAAACACCGGCCTCGACCCAATCAGAAAAACAGGTGACTCAAGAGGATGATGACTATGGGGTCCCTCGGTATTTCATAGTCCTTGATGATTCCGACACCAAAAGTCGACGCTCGAATAGCTGGAATAAATCATATTGATCGAACATCATCCCGAACGAAAGGTACTTGAGCACGGGGCTAGCCCCCGAGCTCAGGGAGAAACTTATTCAATTCGTTAAAGCTAACATGAATTTCTTTGCTCGGTCACATCTCGATATGACAGGGATCCCACCGGAAATCACCACTCACAAACTAAGCTTGGATCCGAAATTCCATTCGATGAAGCAAAAAAGAAAACCCCAGTCCGAAGTCAAGCATGCCTTCATCAAGGACGAGGTAACCAAACTTCTTAAAATAGTATCCATTCGGGAAGTAAAGTATCCCGAATGGTTAGCAAACGTAGTGGTAGTCCCTAAGAAGGGGAATAAACTTAGGATGCGTGTAGATTACAAGGACCTGAATAAAGCATGTCCTAAGGATTCTTTTCCTTTCCGTAATATCGATCGTATGATCGATGCCACGGCTGACCACGAGATTCTCAGTTTTCTCGATGCCTACTCTAGGTACAACCAAATACAAATGAACCTGGAAGATCAGCAAAAGACCTCGTTTATCACTAAGTACGACACTTACTGTTATAATGTAATGTCATTCGGACTAAAAAATGCTAGTGCAACTTATCAACGCCTAGTAAATCTGATGTTCGAAGAACAAATAGAAAAATCAATGGAAGTTTATATAGATGACATGTTAGTTAAGTCTCTGCGAGCAGAGCACCATTTAAAGCATTTGCAACAAATTTTCGGTATACGGAAGAGGTACAACATGAAACTCAACCCGGAAAAATGTGCGTTCGGGGTCGGCTCAGGCAAGTTTCTCAGCATCATGGTATCCAATAGAGGAATAGAGATCAACCCCGATAAAATCAAAGCTTTTGAGGACATCACGGTAGTAGACAACGCAAAGGCCGTGCAGAGGCTAACGGGGCACATAGCTACCCTGGAGCGATTCATCTCGAGATCCTCATATAAGAGTCACTGATCCTTCTCGTTACTGAAGAAGAAGAATAATTTCACGTGGACTCCGAAATTCCAGCAGTCCTTGGAGGAACTAAAGCGGTACTTATCAAGCCCGCCGCTGCTTCACACACCAAAAGCAGCGCTTTACTTGTATTTACCAGTCTCAGAGATAGCGGTAAGTGGAGTCTTGCTCCGAGAAGAGCAAGGTACACAATTCCCTATCTATTATGTTAGTCGGACATTAGGTGAGACCGAAACCAGGTATCCTCATCTAGAATAATTGGCGTTCGCTTTGATAAGTGCCTCTAGGAAGCTAAAACCATACTTTCAATGTCATCCCATATGTGCTGTAAAAACTTATCCACTTTGAAATATTTTGCACAAGCCCAAACTTTCGGGCCGGTTGGCCAAATGGGTTGTAGATATCAACGGGTACAATATCGAACATTGACCCCAAATGTCCATCAAGTCTCAAATCTTGGCAGACTTCGTGGCCAACTTCACGTCGGCTTTCATACCCGAAGTTGAAAGAGAACTGTTAGTAAAAGTGGGTACATATTCGGGAATCTGGACCCTCTTTACTGATGGTGCTTCAAACGTAAAAGGGTCCGGACTCTGCATCGTGCTAAAACCACCCATAGGTAACGTAGTTAGACAATTATCAGAACTAGGAAATGGACTAACAATGAGGCCGAATATGAGGCTATGATTGCAGCGCTCGAACTAGCCAAAGTCCTGGAAGCGGCGGTGATCGAAGCCAAATGTGACTCCCTCCTTATTGTGAACCAGGTTAACGGAACCTTTAAAGTTCGAGAAGAACGAATGTGAAGATACCTGGATAAGCTACAAGTAACTCTACATCGATTCAAGGAATAGACTTTGCAACACGTGCCTCGAGATCAAAATAGCGAAGCCTATGCCCTCGCAAATCTAGGGTCATCGGTCGAAGAAAACGAACTAAATTTGGGGTTTGTCGTACAACTCATGAGGTCAGTGGTCGAAGAAGTCCACGCCAAGATAAACTCCACTTGACCTAGGATTGGAGAAACAAGTACATAGAGTATTTGAAGAATGGAAAACTTCCCTCAAATCCAAAGGAATCGAGAGCCCTACGCACAAAGTTAGCCCGATTTAGCTTGTCTAAAGATGGAACCTTACTCAGGAGGGCGTTCAACGGTCCACTAGCAATATGTCTGGGACCAGCAGATTGTGATGACCCAAAAAAGTCATCTCTCATTTTTACAAGTCAAACGGTGTTATGAGGCCTTGAAAAACTCCTTTTATTTTACCTCATTTTGCATGCGCAGCCCTGGCGTATAGCCGGGAAGCTTTTATATGAAAAACTCAGAAAAATGCTAGTTTTGCCTTTAAAATTGAATTTAAGTTGACTTCAGTCAATATTTTGGATAAACGGACCTGTACCCATGATTTGACGGTCCCGGAGGGTCCGTAAGAAAATATGGGACTTGGGCGTATGCCCGAAATCGAATTCCGAGGTCCCAAGCTCGAGAAACGAATTTTTGAAAGAAATTGTTTTACTGAAAATATAAGAGTTTTCGGAAATCTGGTTATATTTGAAATTTATGGTATCGGGATCGTATTTTGGTTTCGGAGCCCGGTACAGGTTCAATATGATAATTATGATATGTGTGTAAAATTTGGTAAGGAACGGAGGTCGTTTGACGTGATTCAGACCCGTATTTGTAAATTTTGAAACTTTGAAAGCTTTGAGATGTTTCTTTGATTTCTATGCTCAAATCGTTTTTTAAGATGTTGTTTTGGCGATTTTATCGCACGAGTAAGTCCGTAGAATGTTTTTGAGGTTGTGTAAATGTTTGGTTTGGAGCCCCGAGGGCTCGGATGAGTTTCAGATAGGCGTCGGGGTAATTTCTACTTCGAAAATATGGTGTCTTTGTTGTTGCTGGTGCACAGCTATTTTGTGCATTGTGTTCTCACCCCTATGAACGCGAACGCATAGAGTAAAATAGGTGGGGATCATTTTGTTCTATGCGAACGCACCCCCCAGATGCGAACGCATAGAGTAAAATAGGTAGGTGTCACTTTGTTCTATGCGAACGCACCCCCAGATGCGAACGCATAGAGTAAAATAGGTGAGNATTTTTTTCTATGCGAACCCCCCCCCCCCCCCCCTCCCAAATACGAACGCATAGAGTAAAATAGGTGGGGGGTCATTTTGTTCAATGCGAACGCACCCCCCTGATGCGAACGCATAGAGTAAGTGCCCAGTTTTTTTTTAAACAGTAGCAAAAACGGGCATTCTTCAAAAACTCATTTCTTCTTCCAAACTCCAAATTGGGCGATTTTTGAAAGGGAACTTCACTAAAAATTCATAGGTATGTACTCGTAGACTCATTTTCTTCCGTTTCCATTAACACCCATTAGATTTCTAGGCCTAAAGCATGTTCTTAAGGGTAGAAAATTAGGGATTTGGGTAGAGTTAGGGTTTTTTGTATAATTGGAATTTAGACCTCGTTTTGGAGTCGAATTTAAAAAATAATAACATATTCGGGCTCGTGGGTCAATGGGTGATCGGGTTTTGGTCCGAACCTCGTGTTTTGACCAAGCGGGCCCATGGTCGATTTTTGATTTTTTGGGAAGAATGATAGAAAATCTGTAATTAAGTATTGGAATTGAATTATTTAGCGTTTATTGATGTTATTGAGTCAATTATGTCTAGATACAATCGATTTGGAGTCGAGTTCAAAAGGAAAAGCGGTGATTGAGGCTTGACTTTGGTCGTGGAAGTCGAAGTAAGTGTTTGGCCTAACTTTAGCTTGAGGGAATAGGTGTCGAGTCTTATTTGCTATGTGATTATACCATGTTCAACGTATAGGTGAGGTGACGAGTACCTATACGTTGGTGTCACGCACGCCCGTGAGTCGGAAATTATGAATTATGTGATTTTTCTTGATATTTACTGTGTTATAGCTTGAATTTCACTTTTGTGGTTGTTCATTCGGTGGAAATTCTTGGTAATGGATATTGTCGAGTATGTGTTCGGTTAAGGAATCTTATGTAAATAAATGTACTTGAGCGAGATTGATTATAGTTATGTCCCTTGCCGGGATAGTGATATTTTTACTGTTTGTCCCTTTCCGGGATGTTATGATTTTATGATTGATATTGTTAATTTTTCCTTGCCAAACTTCTACTATTGATATTGTTTGGGTGAGGAAGAGTGTAAAGCACGAAGGGTGCTGTCGTGCCACGTTATGATATTAAAAGCACGAAGGGTGATGTCATGCCACGTTATGATATTAAAAGCACGAAGGGTGATGCCGTGCCACCTTATGATATTAAAAGCACGCAGGGTGATATTGTGCCGTTTCTATTTATTAATTGGTGAGGATGAGAGTAAAAGCATGAAGGGTGATGTTGTGCACTTGATTTTATATTATTATTTGGTTAGGATGAGAGTAAAAGCACGAAGGATGATGCCGTGCACTGTTTTCTCTGTGATTGTTATTTTCTGTTATTACTTGGATAATTGAATTGTTGTCTTATTTCGTTATTTCTATTATTTGATATTGCTTTCCCCCAGCATGTTTCCCATTTTCCCTTGTACTTAACTGGTTATTCTTGTTGTTATTATTTCTTCCGAATATTATTAAATTGCACAGGTTGTCTTGATTGTCGTGTCCTAGCCTCGTCGCTACTTCGCCGAGGTTAGGCTCGACACTTACTCAGTAAATGGGGTCAGTTGTAATGATACTACACCTACACATCTTTTGTTGTGCAGATCCCGGTACAGGACCCTTTGGACATTAGAGCTAGGAGGTTGCCTTCAGTCCAGTCGGAGACACCGAGGTAGTCATGCAGGCGTCCGCAACCCTTGGCGTCCCCTTCTACTTCCTTATTTATGTTCTAGTTAATTCAGAAACAGATGTATTTTCTTCTTTCATACCATTACATGTATTATTCGTAGATAGTCTGTGATATTGTGACTCCAAAGATCTGGGATTTGGTTGTTTTGGTATTTCAAAAAAGTAGTGGATTAAGTTATAGATATATAGTCTGTTTTATTTTCATACTTTTATTTATGCAAAATGTTGTATTTCACCCGTATTCATCCAATAATTAAGGATTAATGAAAATTTGAATATTCACGTTGGCTTACCTAGCGAGTTCAGCGTTAGGCGCCATCACGGTCCCGACGGTGGGAATTTCGGGTTGTGACAAGTTGGTATCAGAGCACTAGGTTGCATAGGTCTCACAATTCACAGACAAGCTTAGTAGAGTCTGAGGGATCGGTACGAAGACGTCTGTGCTTATCCCCCAGAGGCTACAGAGCCTAGGAATGACTTCACATCTATTCTTCTTTGTTGTGCGGTTTGAATTCTCAAACTCCCGCTACTTGCACTCCGGAGCAGTTGGTTCCTCAGTTTCAGACTCCAGTAGCTCATCCAGCTGAGGTAGTTCAGCCGGGTATTATGGCTCAGACCGGTGATGGAGCAGCTATGTCTGTTGATGCTTTGTGGAGGTTGGACAGGTTCACCAAGCTTTTCACTACTACTTACAGCGGTGCATCTTCAGAGGATCCCCAGGATTACTTAGACAGTTGCTATGAGGTTCTTCAGAACATGGGGATCGTGGAGACCAATGGGGTCAATTTTTCTATTTTCCACCTTTCTGGTCCCGGCAAGACTTGGTGGAGGGATTATTGCTTGACCAGACCAGCTGTATCTTCGTCCTTGTCTCGGTCCCAGTTCTCCAATTTGTTCTTGGAGAAGTTTCTTCCAGTCACCCAAAGAGAGGATCTCCGGAGGCAGTTTGAGCGTCTCCAGCAGGGTTCTATGACAGTTACACAGTATGAGACCCGATTCATCACTTTGGCCCGACATACTATCATGATACTCCCCACCAACCGAGAGAGGGTGAGGAGGTTTATTGAGGGGCTAGTTCAGCCGATTAGACTACAGATGGCCAGAGAGACAGGCAGTGATATTTCATTTCAGGAGGCGGCCAATGTGGCCAGGCGAGTCGAGATGGTCTTATTGTAGGGTAGTGGGTCTGACAAGAGGCCTCGTCATTTTGGCCGGTTCAGTGGTGCCTCATCTGGAGGCAGGGATTATTTTGGTAGGGATCCTCCTCCTAAACCTTTTCAGTCAGCACTCCAGGTATCCCGCAGTGCACCACCGCTCCAGAGTTTTCAGAGTGGCTACTCCGGTCGACAGGGACAGTTTCAGGGCCAGCAGTCTCAGCACCCGAGATCCTGTTATACTTGTGGTGGCCCGGGGCACATTGCTAGATTTTTCCCTCGAGCCTCGAGTGGTTCTCAGCACCAGGGTTCCAATACTATGATTCCCGCACCAAGTGCTCCACCACCCCCTCAGCCAGCTAGGGGTGGAGGTTGAGGTGCCAGGGGTGGAGGCCAGACAGTTAGAGGTGGAGGTCATGCTATTAGAGGTAGAGGACAGCCCGCAGTAGGTCGACCCAGAGATGTTCAGATTGGTGGGGCCCAGCACCGATGTTATGCTATTCCCGCCAGGCCTGAGGCTGAGGCCTCCGATGAAGTCATTACAGGTATGGTTTCATTTTGCAGCATGGATACTTCAGTTTTATTTGACCCGGGGTCCACATATTCCTATGTGTTCTCATATTTTGCTCCTTATCTGATTATGCCTCGTGATTCCTTGAGTACTCCTGTATACGTATCTTCACCGGTGGGTAATTCTATTATGGTAGATCGAGTCTACCGTTTATGTATAGTGGTTAATCGGTGGTATGGAGACCAGAGTAGATCTTATACTCCTTGATATGATCGATTTCGATGTTATTTTGGGGATGGATTGGTTGTCCCCCTACCATGCTATTCTGAACTGTCATGCCAACACTATTACCTTGGCCTTGCCGGGAGTGCCTCGATTGGAGTGGAGAAGGGCTCCTGGCCATTTTTCCAGCAGGGTTATCTCATATATGAAGGCTCGGCGCATGGTTGAGAAGGGGTGTTTGGCCTATTTGGCTTATGTTCGTGATTCTAGTGCCTAGGTTCCTTCTATGGAGTCTGTCCCCATAGTCCATGAGTTTCCAAAGGTATTCCCTGCAGACCTGCCGGGTATTCCACCCGAAAGGGATATTGACTTTTGCATTGATTTGGCTCCGGGCACTCAGCCCATTTCTATTTCGCCGTATCGTATGGCCCCACCAGAGTTAAAGAAGTTGAAAGAACAGTTGCAGGATTTGCTTGATAAAGGCTTCATTAAGCCTAGTGTCTCGCCTTGGGGTGCACCGGTGTTGTTTGTTAAGAAGAAGGATGGGTCGATGAGGATGTATATAGATTATCGTCAATTGAACAAGGTGACCGTCAAGAACAAGTATCCGTTGCTGCAAATTGATGATTTGTTTGATCAGCTTCAGGGTGCCAAGGTATTTTCGAAGATCGATTTGAGATCTGGCTACCATCAATTGAGGATTAGGACATCCGATGTCCCTAAGACAACTTTTCGCACTCAGTACGGGCATTATGAGTTCTAAGTGATGCCATTTGGGTTGACAAATGCTCGAGCAGCTTTTATGGACTTGATGAACCGAGTGTTCAGGCCTTATTTGGATTTCTTCGTGATTGTCTTCATTGATGATATTCTGATTTATTCCCGCATCCAGGAGGAGCATGAACAGCACCTTCGAGTCATTCTTCAGACTTTGAAGGACAGTCAGCTGTATGCTTAATTTTCTAAGTGTGAGTTCTGGTTGAGTTCAATTGCATTCCTGGGTCATGTTGTATCAGCATAGGGTATCCAGTTGGATCCCAAGAGGATTTCAGCAGTCAAGGATTGGTCTAGGCCTACATCAGCTACGGAGATTCGGAGTTTCTTGGGCTTAGCAGGCTACTATCGTCGGCTTGTGGAGGGCTTTTCATCTATTGCAACCCCGATGACCAGGTTGACTCAGAAGGATGCCCAGTTCGGGTGGTAATATGAGTGTGAGGCGAGCTTTCAGAAGCTCAAGACATCCTTGACCACGGCGTCGGTGTTGGTTTTTCCCTCAGGTTCATGGCCATATACTGTGTATTGTGATGCATCTCGGGTTGGAATTGGTACACTGTTGATGCAGAATGGCAAGGTTATTGCATACGCTTCGCGTCAGTTGAAGATCCACGAGAAGAATTATCCAGTTCATGATTTGGATTTAGCAGCCATTGTTCACGCGCTGAAGATTTGGAGGCATTATTTATATGGCGTGTCTTATGAGGTGTTCACGGATCACAAGAGTTTGCAATATTTGTTCAAGAAGAAGGAGTTGAATTTGAGGCAGAGGAGATGGTTGGAGCTGTTGAAGGACTATGATATCACCATCTTATATCATCTGGGGAAGGCCAATGTGGTGGTCGATGCTTTGAGTAGGAAGTCAGCAAGCATGGGTAGTCTTGCCTATATTCCGGTCGGAGAGAGGCCGCTTGCTTTGGATGTTCAGGCTTTAGCCAATCGATTCATGAGACTGGATATTTCTGAGCCCGGCCGTATTCTAGCTTATACAGTTGCTCGATCTTCATTATTTGATTGTATTCGAGACCGGCAGTATGATGATCCTCAATTGTGTGTCCTCATGGATACGATCCGGCACGGGGATGCCAAGCAGGTTACAGTTGGTGATGATGGTGTTTTACGGATGCAGGGTCGTATTTGTGTACCCAATGTGGATGGACTTCGTGATTTGATATTGCAGGAGGCCCATAGTTCCCAGTATTCCATTCATCCGGGCGCCGCAAAGATTGACCAGGATTTGCGGCAGCATTATTGGTAGCGGAGGATGAAGAAAGATATTGTGGCATATGTAGCACGGTGCTTGAACTGTCAGCAGGTTAAGTACGAGCACCAGAGACCGGGTGGTTTGATGCAACAGATTGAGATTCATGAGTGGAAGTGGGAGCGTATCACTATGGATTTCATAGTTGGGCTCCCACGGACTCAGAGGAAGTTCGATGCGGTATGGGTCATTGTGGATAGGCTGACCAAGTCAGCACATTTCATTCCTATGGCAGTTTCCTATTATTCGGAGAGATTGGCAGAAATCTACATTAGGGAGATTGTTCGCCTTCATGGTGTGCCCGTGTCTATTATTTCTGACCGAGGTACGCAGTTTACCTCGTATTTTTAGAGGGCAGTTCAGCGTGAGTTGGGCACGAGGGTTGAGTTGAGCACAGCATTTCATCCTCAGACGGACGGCCAGTCCGAGCGTATATTCATATTTTGGAGGATATGCTACGAGCCTGTGTCATTGACTTTGGAGGCTTTTGGGATCAGTTCTTGCCATTAGCTGAGTTTTCCTACAACAACAGCTATCAGTTGAGCATTCAGATGGCTCCTTATTAGGCATTGTATGGTAGGTGGTGTCGGTCGCCGGTTGGGTGGTTTGAGCCGGGAGAGGCTCGGTTGTTGGGTACGGAATTAGTGCAGGATGCCTTGGATAAGGTTAATATCATTCAGGATAGACTTCGTATAGCGCAGTCCAGGAAGAAGAGTTATGCCGACCGTAGAGTTCGTGATTTGGCATTCATGGCTGGGGAGCGGGTATTGCTTCGGGTATCGCCCATGAAGGACGTGATGAGATTTAGGAAGAAGGGCAAGCTAAGCCCTTGATTCATTGGTCCATTTCAGATTCTTGACAGAGTGGGAGAGGTGGCCTACAGACTTGCGTTGCCACCGAATTTATCATTGTGCATTCGGTGTTTCATGTGTCTATGCTTCGGAAGTACCACGAAGATCCAGCCCATGTGTTAGATTTCAGCATTGTCCAGTTGGACAAGGATTTAACCTATGAGGAGGAGCCGATCGCCATATTAGACCGGCAGGTTCGTCAGTTGAGATCGAAGAGTTATCCTTCGATTCGTGTCCAGTGGAGAGGTCAGCCTGTTGAGGCAGCTACCTGGGAGTCCGAGTCCGATATGTGGAGCCGATATCCCCATATTTTACCGGATTCAGGTACTTTTCTATGTCCGCTCGAGGACGAACGATTGTTTTAGAGGTGGAGAATGTGATGACCCAAAAAATTCTCTCTTATTTTTACAAGTCAAACGGTGTTCCGAGGCCTTGAAAACCTCATTTTATTTCACCTCGTTTTGCGTGCACAGCCCGGGCATATAGCCGGAAAGCTTTTATATGAAAAACTGATAAAAATGCTAATCTTGCCTTTAAAATTGAATTTAAGTTGACTTCGGTCAACATTTTGGGTAAACGGACCCGAACCCGTGATTTGACGGTCCCGGAGGGTCCGTAGGAAAATATTGGATTTGGGCATACGCCCGGAATCGAATTCTAAGGTCCCAAGCGCGAGACAAGAATTTTTTAAAGAAATTATTTTACTGAAAATATAAGAGTTTTTAGAAAATTGGTTATATTTGAAATTTATGGTATCGGGCCCGTATTTTGGTTCTGGAGCCCGTTACAGTTTCAATATGATAATTATGATATGTCAGTAAAACTTGGTAAGGAACGGAGGTCGTTTGACGTGATTCGGACCCGTATTTGTAAATTTTGAAACTTTGAAAGTTTTGAGATGTTTCTTTGATTTATATGATCAATTCGTTGTTTAAGATGTTATTTTGGCGATTTGATCACACAAGTAAGTCCGTAGGATATTTTTGAGGTTGTGTACATGTTTGGTTTGGAGCCCCGAGGGCTCGGGTGAGTTTCGGATAGGCGTCAGGGTGATTTCTACTTAGAAAATCTGGTGTCTTTGTTGTTGCTGGTGCACAGCTATTTTGTGCATTGCGTTCGCACCCCTATGAACGCGAACGCATAGAGTAAAATAGGTGGGGGTCATTTTGTTCTATGAGAACACACCCCCCAGATGCGAATGCATAGAGTAAAATAGGTGGGGGTCATTTTGTTCTATGCGAACGCACCCCAGATGCGAACGCACCCCAGATGCGAACGCATAGAGTAAAATAGGTGGGGGGTCATTTTGTTCTATGCAAACGCACCCCCCATATGCGAACGCAGAGAGTAAAATAGGTGGGGGGTCATTTTGTTTTATGCGAACGCACCCCCTGATGCGAACGCATAGAGTAAGTGTCCAGTTTTCTTTTTTTAAAACAGTAGCAAAAACGGACATTCTTCAAAAACTCATAACTTCTTCTTCCAAAGTCTAAATTGGGCGATTTTCTAAAGGGGACTTCACTACAAATTCATAGGTATGTACTCTTAGACTCATTTTCTTCCATTTCCATTAACACACATTAGATTTCTAGTCCTAAATAATATTCTTAAGGGTAGAAAATTAGGGATTTGGGTAGAGTTAGGGCTTTTTGTATAATTGGAATTTAGACCTCGTGTTGGGGTCAGATTTTAAAACTAAATATATATTCAGGCTCGGGGGTGAATGGGTGATCGGATTTTGGTCCGAACCTTATGTTTTGACCAAGCGGGCCCGGGTCGATTTTTGACTTTTTGGGAAGAATGATAGGAAATCTGTAATTAAGTATTGGAATTGAATTATTTAGCGTTTATTGACGTTATTGAGTCAATTATGTATATATACAATCGATTTTGAGTCGAGTTCAAAAGGAAAAGCGGTGATTGAGGCTTGACTTTGGTCGTGGAAGTCGAGGTAAGTGTTTGGCCTAACTTTAGCTTGAGGGAATAGGTGTTGAGTCTTATTTTCTATGTGTTTATACCATGTTCAATGTATAGGTGAGAGGACGAGTACCTATACGTTGGTGTCAAGCACGCCCGTGAGTCGGAAATTATGAAATATGTGATTTTCCTTGATATTTACTGTTATAGCTTGAATTTCACTTTAGTGGTTGTTCATTCGATGGAAATTGTTGGTAATGGATATTTGTTGAGTATTTGTTCGGTTAAGGAATCTTATGTAAAGATATGTACTTGAGCGAGATTGGTTATAGTTGTGTCCCTTGCTGGGATAGTGATATTTTTACTGTTGTTCCCTATCCGGGATGTTATGATTTATGATTCACATTGTTGATTTTTCCTTGCCAAACTTCTGCTATTAATATTGTTTGGGTGAGGAAGAGTCTAAAGCACGAAGGGTGATGTCGTGTATTGATTATTGTGAGGAAGAGTGTAAAGCACGAAGGGTGATGCCGTGTATTGATTATTGTGATGATGAGAGTGTAAAAGCATGAAGGGTGATGTCGTGCCATGTTATGATATTAAAAGCACGAAGGGTGATGTCGTGCCGTTTCTATTATTAATTGGTGTGGATGAGAGTAAAAGCACGAAGGGTGATGCCGTGCACTTGCTTTTATATTATTATTTGGTGAGGATGAGAGTAAAAGCACGAAGGGTGATGTCGTGCACTGTTTTCTCTGTGATTGTTATTTCCTGTTGTTACTTAGATAAGTGAACTGTTGTCTTATTTTGTTATTTATGTTATCTGATATTGCTTTCCCCCAGCATGTTTCCCCTTTTCCCTTGTACTTAACTGGTTATTCTTGTTGTTATTATTTCTTCCGAATATTATTAAATTGCACAATTTGTATTGATTGTCGTGTCCTAGCCTTGTCACTACTTCGCCGAGGTTGGGCTCGACACTTACTCAGTACATGGGGTCGGTTGTACTGATGCTACACCTGCACATCTTTTGTTGTGCAGATCCCCGTACAGGACCCTTTGGAAATTAGAGCTAGAGGTTGCCTTCAGTCCAGTCGGAGACACCGAGGTAGTCCTGCAGGCGTCCGCAGGCCTTGGCGTCCCCTTCGACTTCTTTATTTCTGTTCTAGTTTATTTAGAAACAAATGTATTTTCTTCTTTCAGACCATTACATGTATTATTTGTAGATAGTTCGTGATATTGTGACTCCAAAAATCTGGGATTTGGTTGTTTTGGTATTTCGAAAAAGCAGTGGATTGAGTTATAGATATATAGTCTGTTTCATTTTCATACTTTTATTTATGAAAAATTTTGTAATGGACAAACGGTCAAACGAACCGTGCCCACATAGGTTGCTCGAGCCCTGGCACAAAACATCTACGCGTGTGTAATCATTTCTTCAAGAACAAAGAGAAGTATTTTTCTTGCCATTATCTCATGTCTTAGAAAAAGTTTTTCTACTTTACAATTTTGTACTTTCGATCTATTATGAAAACGAGATCAAGGGCCGATCATAACCAGAGTTCGGATAATCACCTCTACTCGAGGGCTGCCATCCAAAAAATAAATTCGAATAGATCGAACTATTAAGCATCAAGGGAATAAGACCTTTTAGGCAACCCTCGAATATTAAAGGCCACAGCCATACCCACTCAGGGACTGATATCTTAGGCAAGCCTGGATAACTCGGGGAAGCAAGCTCACTAGGCTACACACGAACTAACATGCTACGACCAGGTTAACACGATTCGGAGACGTCCGAAATCCATAACAAAAATAGGCTTTCGAAAAAGAAAAAACTCTTTCACAACTAGTTCTAAAGGTTACCATCGGCTAAATCTTAAAGTTAAGATATTTTCAGGAGAAAGCTTCGGTAACTTCGAACCCCGATAACCAGAAAGGAAATAAAGGCAAGGTTTTGTTCGAACCCTCGAAACGCAACCTTATTATTTCATGCTAAGGAATTCCAACCTTTTTAAATACGAATAAAGAGAAGGAAGAAATTTTGAGAGCCGAAATGGATAGAAATCCTTATATATACACATAAACGATCTTTTTACAAAGGCTAGATCAACCAATTATAAGGACTACTTTTACTTGAAGTTCGAGAGATCATTCTCGCTCAACTAGAAATCCTAAGGGCTGCCTTATTTCGAGTTCGAGCATTCCCTCACTCAATCATAAATCCTAAAGGCTACTTTGATTCGGTTTCAAACAAATCGTCTCATAGTGGACTTTAGAATACAACTTTGTGATTTTGTAATGAGTTTTGACCTTTGTAAAAGGGAAGAAAAGTTTCTATATATACAACAAAAGTCATTTACAAGGGCAACATGACCCAATGGAGATTCTTTAGAAAAGCTTAAACGGCCTCGACGGAAACACAAAATATATGAAATCCTAAAAGGCCTAGTCATCTCCGGGAGCAGCATCTTCACCCTCGGGGCCTTCTCCACTTTCAGATCTACTCAGGCTCTCAGAATCATCGTCATAAGGGTAAGCTAACCCCCTGGCTTCAGCTTCGTGCTCCTTAGCACTCTCGTTCTCGGCTCTAAGATAGAAGCCTCGAGCATGGATCTCCTCAAGAGTCTCCCTTCGAGACTAGCATTTGGCGTGCTCGGAAACCCAATTTTCTCGGACCTAAGCAGCCCTGGCGACCTTCTTTGCTCGGATCTGAGCAGTTTTGACATCGGCCCGTTAAATAGCCACCACTGCATCAACATTGTCCTTGGTTGCTTCGACCTCCGGTTTGGCCGCTTCGAGCTCTGTGACCAGCTTCTCCGATCGGAAATTTCTGAACCCAACTGAGACTAGAGCTCCTCAATTTTTTTGTCTTGCACCAAGGTTTTCTCTTTAACACTTCAAAGTTGGATTTCAGCCGAGACTAGTTGGGCTCGGGCAGTCTCTTTTTTTGAGGCAAGGCGATCTATATTCTTCTTCCATTCTTCGGCCTCAATTTTCACTACGTCTACTTCCTCACAGAGTTTCCCGATCACATCGAGCTTTGTTGGACCTGTGAGTTCGAACCATTAGCCACCACGCCTGAGCCAACATCACTAACTTCAAAGATTCTTCTTACCTGCTTGGCCAGTTTGGCGTGTTCTTTTTGAGCCATTTCTAGCTCAGCACGGAGGTCTTTAGCTTCCCCTTCTCTTTGCTTACTGAGAATCTTGAAGACATCATTTTCCTCAATAAGCCCTTGGATCTCGGCCTCATACCGGCTCATCTCCCCTCGGGATCGTAGGAAAGCCTCATGATGAAGCACTGAAGCCTACATACATAGAAAAGGAGTTATATAAAGGGGTAAAAGTCTAAGTATAACAATTGACATAGACAAGGAAATCTGGGATTACACGGTTTAGAGCATGTTGGGCTTTGTTGAAAAGACAAGGTTCTTCTACCTCATCCATCTTGGCTTGGTATTCTTTGGTGACTAAGCATCGAAGATAGCTAGCCACCCCTACAAGGACATAAATAACCCGAGCATCCTCCGAGACCGAGATGATAATTGATCGTTTACGCCCGGGATAGACACTGGGGGCCAAAAACTGATTGTTCAGTTTAACGCTCGAGGAAGCCTCACTTGAGCTCTTCCTCGGTACCTCCAAGTCACCCAGACAGGTGACATCTTCCACTCCAACAAAATAATCACGGAAAGGGTCTTCTGCTCCATGGACCCCTTCCCCGTGGCAAGTCTCCATCGCCTGAGCTTCATGTATCATCGACTCAATGAATGAAGGAAATAAGGGGGAATCTCTGATATCTATCACCTCAAGTAAATCTTTTGGGTCACCGCCTTCCTTCAGGGATCCTCGAGCATGGTTTCTACACCTGAATCAATCGCCTCCTCGGTAGCCTTCTCACCTTGAGGTGAAGTGTCTTCAGATCTTTCTAGATCGGGGACTTCGGCTGAAGCTTCCCCTCAATCTCATCACGTCGAGATAGAGCAATTTCAACTCCCACCGGCTAAGTAGTTCCTCGAATCTCGTGTCAGCTCGCACACGGGCCACCAGCCCGTAGTCTTCTTCTTCAACCCTTAGCCGTTTGACTGACTCCAAAGTTAGAGGGATTATGTTCTGAACCCCTTGGGTTTACGGGCTGTTTTCTTTTTGGGTTTCTGCCCCTCAGAGTTCAAAGCCCTTTTTCTCTTCTTCTCCTTCACCGGCTTCGAGACAGATGGTGGAGGAAGTATTTCTTCATCACCAGATGAGGGCATCATCGTCACATCCTTCTCGAGACCTACAAAAGAAGAAAAATGAATAAGCTCAGGAAAATATTTGAACAGTGGTCAAATCATTAAGTCAGGAAGAAAAAAACTACCGTGACTACTAGCCTCCCATCGACCCTTTGACAAATCACGCTATGCACACTCGGCATGTGTCGACTGCGATACTAGGCTCCTGACCTAGTTCTCAAGTTGGGGAACCGCACCCTGCATCCAGGCAACGACTGCATAAAGTAAAATGCTGATAAGAAAGGGTGAAAAATGAAGACAATAAAAAGAAATTAAGGACAGAATTATACTTACGATTCATATTCCATTCTCAAGAAATGGCATACTCTCAGCCGGGATCAAGTCCGAGGTATTCACTCGAACAAATGGCTCGACGTTGAAACTTTATTAGTCCTCCACGATAGAGTCGGGGGGCTATACAAGCGTATGAGGTGGTCGAGGGTGAAGAGAAGCCCATCGATTTTGCTTACAAAAAAATGAAGTAATATCACTATCCTCCAGAAAGAGAGGTGAATTTGACCATTGGTCACCTCGTATTTCTTGAATAAATATATGATAATTGGATCCAAGGGGCCCAACATGAAGGGGTAAGTGTAAACACTTAGGAACCTTCCACGTGGGTGGTGATCGATTCTTTTGGAGCAGGCACCACATGTTTCTTACCCCAATTGCAATCTTTTTTAACCTGGGAGAGGAGGTTATTGGGTATCGAGCATATATACCTCGATATCGGCTCACATCGATCCGGAACCGAGGAGGTCTTTTCAACCTTGAAGTCAGAATCATTGACACACCCTCCGGGGAAGAACACTTTAGGCGTGGCTCAGTCGCTGGTTCTTCGCCGACCGGTCATGACGAGGAAGCAGTTTCTTTTTGCGGAACTATTTTTGAAGTTTTAGCCATTTAGTTTTTATGGACGAAGAAAATAGAAATTGAAAAGGAAAACTTGGTATTTTGGGATAGAAAAAGCGAAGAAACCCACAGATCTGAAAATAGAAAGCTTTGAAGATGGCAAAGGATTTTTGAAGATTAGAGTGAAGAAGATTTGAAAGTAAAGATTGAAAAAATGAAGAAGGACGGTATTTATGATTTCTTAATGATGGTTCAAAGACGGTAATGGCTGACCGTCGACTGACGCGCATTAAATGCATGGGAAACTATACCGACGAGATGTTTCAGTTACCTCTGATGTTTACGTCATGATGCTTACGTCAATGATGTAACGAGGTGAAGATCGAGGGCTCAAATCGTTTCTTGTCATTACTCTCCAAAAAACTAGGGGACTATATGTATACGGTCAAAATCGGGCTTGCCCTTTTCGTATGATTAATCGAGACAGGGGCATGGCAAGCCAAGGTTCGACCCCATGTCATACCGGACCGTGACATGAAGTTGGATTGTCAAGCTCGTGACTCGGGGACCGATCGAGATCGATATCAAATCAATATCAAGACCAAGCGGGATAAAGATCGATCAAGATTGAGGGAAGCTTGCTGAGCCAAATAACGGAAAGCCAAGATATCCATCGAGCGAGGATCACAGTGGAAATCACGGCACATATTAAGAAGATGCTGATTAATAATCCAATCATGGGATTTCTTACTATATTTAGATTTGTACCATAAGTAGACCTCCTCTACTATATAAAGGGGCATTTAATCATTTGTAAAGACATCAGATTAACATTATTCAAAGCAATATACTACTTTTCTCTTGAGCTTTCAATACTTTGTTGATATGTTCATATTTTCTAGTATAATATTTGTTTGGTTCGAAGGCGACCTAGTTCGAGGGCCAAGGCTGGACATATCATTTGGTTTGCTTTTCTTTACAGTCAATAATCAATATCAGTTTACATATTTTCTCAACTCTTGCCAAGTGAAATCACGTATCCTTAAAACCAAATATAAATTCAATTATTATCCATTTTTAGTGTAAACAGAATGATTTGATTTTCTTTTTTTAAAATACTTAGAAAATAATTTTAGAGATTAAAATATGCAGATTGGATAAAATATGCAGATTATTATTATGTATTTATAATTATTTTATTCTTTATAAAACAAGAACCTATTTTATTATTTTCTGGAACAAGTATTGTTTCTTATAGCTTGTTTTATGACGCATGGAATAATTTTTGAATCTTTTATAAATGCATATTTTTAAACTTTTTCAAAATTGAAGTTTGTAAGAAAAGATAGTAGATCTTATGAGGCTTGGTTTGGATAATTCTATTTGAGCTCCTTAACAATTATTTGCACATATCGCCACTTTTAGACATGTTATTTAAAGCATAGTCAATCTTTATAATATACTTAAGAGTTAGCCAAATGAAGGAAAATTTCAGACCGCGTGTTTTTCCTCTTTATTCTTCACAAAAACATATACAAAATATAATTATTCTTTTTCTCCATAACAACAAAGACAAGAATTCTTCATTTTGTATGGTAAAATATGCTATGCTACGTAGCCGTCCCAAAGAGGGACACGTGGAACCTAAGACAGGGGATAGCTAAAATTGAAGGCAATTGTCCTGTCTGTCACCGGAAAGAATAATGCTCATAAAGATGCAATAAATACCCTCCGTCCAGTAGCATTTAATGGAGAATATTCCACTGCAATTAGTGTGCTGCCCGCTACAGAGAATTTATGCTCACTGTTACACCTTATTCACTGGACCTCATAATTGACATTAAATAAGGGCATGATCCTAGGACCTTGTTCCCTAGGTGCAGCTATAAATAGCGAGCTCTGTTATCATTGTAAAGGAGATGATTTTCCTGGCAAACTTATACTATAATCAAATAAAAAGCTTGATACAATTTTACTTTCTTATTCATTAGTTTCATCACTGTTGTGTCCAGAAGCTTTGCTCCCGAATCATTGTTCTTCGTGATTTTATCTTCATTTCAAGGCTAAGTATTGTGCGTTTCTTTAATTATTTCATTATTTCAGGATCAAATTAATTCACTTGTCTAGAAACCACGTATAAATTCAATTGTAGCGTTTTACGATTAAATAATTTGGCGCCTATCGTAGGGCCTAGACAGTCGTGTAGTTAAGTTGATCCTTGCCTTTTTTACTAACGTGTTTTGGTCATTTATCTTAGCAAAAAACATAAGAAATGCTAGATAATGGCGTTAACAACACACACAATCCTTAGGTTATGGGAGACCAGCCTCATCTCGAGGATCGAGTTAGTGACATCCATAATGAGGGAAATGATGCCACAGCGGTCCACGACAGGCGGTACCTACGACATGTTCGGGAGGCAACTCTCGATGAGGCTGAAGAGGAGCATGTTGTTGATGCGCTAAGGGTCCTACAAGAACAACAAGCGATCATTCTAGGCCACCTCACGCGGCAGGATAAGCTTATGACGGAGTTGAAGCAGGCATTTTGGGGGCTTCAAATAACACGAATAAATGAGGACCGGTTCTTCCCGGTGCTCCCGCGAATAAAACAACACAGAGGGTCGACAACGACACCCTGAGTGGCGAGTTGGCTCTGATAGGGCTGGGGGGAAACGTATCCGGTCCCAATAACAAAAATGATCCCTTCAAGAATAAACTCTTACATTTTATGAGGGAAGTGAACACCCGCATGGACCAAATCCCGGGCGCACCACTGGTGCTAAAAGGTCCAGACTCAAAGAAGTATACTCAGTTGCCATACAAGCCACGCGCGACACCAGAATTAATTTTGAAGCGGTTCAAAATTCCTGATGTGCCAAAGTATGATGGAACCTCATACCTTCATGAGCATATTACCGCTTATACAACGGTCGTGAAGGGGAATGAATTAGATCCTCACGAGATTGAATCTGTTTTGCTTAGGAAATTTTGAGAGTCCCTAACGAGGGGACCCTTGACATGGTATTCGCTATTGCCCTAGGATTCCATAGATTCCTTTGACAAGCTCGTGGTTTTTATTATTAAGGATCACGCCTGGGCCAAAAAAGTGCAGGACCGAAAGGCCGACATATTCAGAATTGCACAAGGAGAATCCGAGTTGCTGCGAGAGTTTGTTACCCGGTTCCAAAAGGATAGAATGTTACTCCCGGTTGTTCCGGATGAATGGGCGGCTGAATCATTCACCAAGGGTCTGAATCCGAGAAGTTCAGACGATTCTGTTGAAACTGAAGGAAAGCTTGCTTGAATTTTAAGCAACGACTTGGGCGGATGTCCACAACCGGTACGAGTCAAATATAAGGATAGAAGATGATCAGGTTGTCTTCCCGTCGTCGTCAAAAGTATGGGAGAAGAATAGAGAAAAATCAAAAGACGATTTTGACCTGGACAGACGATTTTTGAGGGGCCAATTTTTGCCCTACGAACGGGCCGAAGGCCGTGACATAGGCTTCCGGTCAACAAACAGGTTCTCTACGGATAGAATGACTGATTGGGGTCGGAACAATAGAAGTGTTTGGTATGCGGGATCCTTCCTACCCCAGGCTATCAAAATACAACTTCAACATCAGTATACTAGAGTTGGTGTCAGCCATGAGAAACATCAAAGAAGCACGGTTCTTGAAGCTGATGAGATCTGATCCCAGCCAGAGGGATCCTAACTTGTGGTGTGAATACCCCGGGACGAATGACCATCGGACTGGGATTGCCGACATCTCCGGGAAGAAGTAGCGACACTGTTAATGAATGGGAATCTAAGAGAATTCTTAAGTGACCTAGCCAAGAACAACTATGATCGCAACCAGGATAACACTGAACCCTCGAAACTAGGAGAAGATCCTCCACGCCAGACGATCAACATGATCGTCGGGGGTAATGAAATCAATGAGGTCACCTTCTCGGCAACAAAAAAGATGAAAGTATTGATAACCCATAGCAAGAGACTTCGGGAAGTTTCTCAAGACGACATCACTTTCACGGAGGAAGACGCGGACAGATTCTTGCTACCGCACAATGATGCATTGGTAATCTTTAAATGTGGTAGACTTTAAAACCAAATGTACTGGTCTAGTGGATCCAGGAAGTTTGACCAATATCATATAATGGAGAGTACTGGAGCAAGATAAACTCACCGGAAGCATCATTCCGACCACAAAACTACTCGCCGGATTCAACCTTGCAAGCGTGACAACCCGAGGAGAAATTTTGTTGCCCACGAATGCTGAAGGGGTGATGAAAATGACTCTTTTTGAAGTGGTGGATGGTGACATGGGATATAATATTATTCTGGGAAGACCATGGTTGCACGAGATATGAGTTGTACCGTTAACATATCATCATCTATTGAAATTCTCAACGCCCGAAGGAATTAAACAGATAAGCGGTGACCAACTGGCAGCGAGGGAGATGAATGCGATTTCGATCTCCAGTAGCAAAGGGAAGGAACACAAAGCATAACAATTACAGGAATCGGCGCCCTCTCCCGTATCAAATGAAGTTAGCTTGGGGGTAGAGGCGTCGCAATCTTATCAAGTGCCAAGGTATTTCCGGGCACCAGAAGAGACGAATGCAACAAAATCCACAGTGGAAGAGCTCGAGCAAGTTGCATTATTTGAGAAGTAACTCGCTTAATCAATATCGGTTCAATCTGAGAGGTAAAGTATCCAGACTGGATAGCTAATGTGGTAGTAGTTCCTAAGAAGAACAATAAATTTTGCATGTGTGTAGATTATAAAGACTTGTATAAGGCATGACCGAAAGACTCGTTACCACTTCCAAACATCGATCAAATGATTGATGCTACAACCGAGCACGAGTTAATGAGTTTCCTCGATGCTCATTCCGGTTACAACCAAATTAAGATGAACACGGAGGATCGGGAAAATACTTCGTTTATAAAAAAATTCGGCACATATTGCTATAATGTGATTCCCTTCGAGTTGAAGAATGCCTGAGCCACTTATCAGCGGCTCGTAAACCACATGTTTGAAAAATATATAGGGAAAACTATGGAAGTTTATATAGATGATATGCTCGTTAAGTCTTTGAATGTAGGTGATCACCTTAATCATCTGAAAGAAACTTTTGATATCCTAAGGAAGCATACTATGAACCTTAACCTCGAGAAATGTGCATTCGGGGTCAGCTCCGGTAAGTTCCTAGGATTTTTGGTATCACAAAGGGGATCGAGGTAGACCCCGATAAGATCAAGGCCATCGAAGTCATTCAGGGTCAGCTGTCAAGCGTGAAATAACTCTAAAGGATCATGGGGAGATTGGACACTTTAAGTAGATTCATTTATCGATCATCAGAGAAATTCCACCATTTCTTCGCACTGCTCAAAAAGAAAACAACTTCAAATAGACCATAGAAGGCCAGCAGGATTTGAGAGATTTGAAAAGGTATTTGTCAAGCCCTCCATTACTTTCGAACCCAAAGGAAGGTGAAACATTGTTGGTCTATCTCGCAGTCTCGAAAGTAGCAGTAAGTGCAGCTTTGGTCCGAGAGGATGAAGGTATGAAATCTCCCATTATTACGTTAGTAAAACTTTAACAGGAGTAGAAACTCGCTACCTGCACTTGGAGAAGTTTGCCTTAACTCTTGTAGTCTCTACTTGGAAGTTGAGGCACTACTTTAGTGTCATCTGATAGGTGTGGTGACCACATTTCCCCTGCGGAATATCCTTCACAAACCCAAACTCTTGGTTAGGCTGGAAAATTATGCCGTCAAAATGTGTGAATTTGACATAGAATATAAAGCAAGGATTGCGATTAATTCACAAGTCTTGGCTAAATTTGTGACCGATTTCAGTCCGGAATTGCTACCTTTAGCAACCAAAGAAGCAGTCATGGTGTTAGAATCGACATTGGCAGTTTGGAGCTTATTCACGGACGGAGTCACCAACGTAAAAAGGTCTGGGCTTAGCATAGTATTAACCACGCCTTCGGGTAAAACCCTAAGGCAAGCCATCAGAACGGTCCCTTTAACTAACAATGAAGCAGAGTATGAGGCTTTGATTGCAGGACTCGAACTTGCCTGGGGACTAGATTTCGAGGTCATAGAAATCAAGTGCGACTCACAACTGGTGGTAAATCAGGTCTACGAGATCTTTGAAACCAAAGAAGAGCGCATACAACAATACGTGGTGAAGGTCCAGGCTCTGCTGGCTTAATTTTGGGAGGGGTAGATTACTCATATCCCGAGGGAAGAAAATGCAGAAGTGGATGCACTGGCTAACCTCGGCTCGTGAACAAAAATGAAGGGATCACAGTCTAGGACAGTAGTATAACTGATGCACTTGGTACTGTACGCAGATAGCTTACGAGGTAAACACTACTAATTTGGTCTGGGATTGGAGGAATGAGATCATCGATTATCTCGAGCACGGAAATTTCCCGAATATTCCAAGGCGCCTCGGGAATTACGTGTCAAAGTAGCACAATATTGCTTTAAAGGAGGACAATTGTACAGAAAATCTTTCCAAGGCCCGCTAGCCCGAGTTTTGGGAGATTCTGAAGCAAATTATGTTATGTGAGAGGTCTACGAAGGGATATGCGGAAACCATTCGGGCACAGATTCCTTTATGTTAAAACTGGTAAGGGCATGATATTATTGGCCTCGCATGGAACAAGATGCCAAAGATTTCGTACAAAAATGCAATAAGTGCCTACGCTATGCACCGCTAGTACAACAACCGGAAGAACCACTATATTCAGTCCAGTCTCCGTGGTCGTTCACAAAGTGGGGGATGGACATCGTCGGACCGTTTTCGTCAGCTTTCGGTAAAGTAACATTTGTTTTGAGTTTAACTGATTATTTTTCTAAGTGAGTGGAAGCAGGTCCTTATCATAAGATTGGCGGACGCAAAGTGGTGGATTTCATATAGGAAAACATAATCTGCAGTTCAGAATACCAAAGAGATAGCGTGCGACAATGGGCCGCAATTTATCGGCGCAAAGATCACAAAGTTACTTGAAGATTTTAAATATAGAGGATCACGTCCGAGTGAAAATGGCCAAGCAGAGTCATCGAACAAAGTGATTATATAAAGCCTCAAGAAAAGGTTCGAAGTGGCTAGAGGTAAATGGCTTGAGGAACTACCTGGAGTTTTATGGCCATACCGAACGACAGCCAAATCGAGCAAGGGGGAAACTCCTTTTTCCTTTGTGTACGGAGCAAAAGCATTTATTCCGGTGGAAGTAGGCGAGCCTACCTTAAGGTACTTCTAGGAAAATGAAGAAGCGAACAATGAAGCAATGATGGTCAACTTGGAGTTACTCAATGAGCGCAGGGACTTGGCACATGTAAGGATGGCGGCACTAAAGCAAAGAATGGAAAGATAGTACAATCTAAGAGCCAATATTCATTACTTTAAAGTGGGAGATTTGGTTTTAAGTAAAGTAACTCAAAACACCCGGGAACTCAACGCAGGGAAGTTAACCCTAAACTGGGAAGGCCCCTATCGGGTTTCAGCTAGCACCAGGAAAGGTCCGTATGAGTTAGAGAATCAGATTGGAGAAAAGTTGCCAAGCAATTTGAATGTGGAACACTCAATAGATATTATTGCTGACAAACATTGTTTGTACTGGAAGTATGCGCTGCACTCTTTTTCCCTCCGTCTAGTTTTTGTCCCAATTGGATTTTTCTGGCAAGGTTTTTAACAAGGCAGCAATGGAAAGCATACTACGAAGAAAGTTTCAATGGCAACAATATGACCTTTAATAGCAAGGCGCACAAGCGAAGAACCACTCCGGAGCGATTACATAATTTTTAGCTCTATAGCAAAACTCCCACCGGGAAAATAAATTTTCTATAAAGCGAAGGTTACCCGACCATTCACAAGTGCAAAACCATTAGAGTATTGCTAGATAGTCCTTTGATCGATAGCATAAATTCCTAAGGAGAAGCGAAGTTTGTCACCGAGTGGAGGATTGTCTAACAATTCATTAGTGGGATCCTGATGCGAGACTAAATTGCATAGTTTAACATGTGATATNATGGAAACGGAGCTAAAGGGATGCAAATACGTCGAAAATACGCAAAAGGAGACGCCCGGGCGATAGCCGGGCGTTTGCCCCATAAGGCCTGGCCCCCCTAGCGTTAGGGGGGAGTTTACCCCATAAGGCCAGGCCCCCCCTGGCGTTAGGGGGGTGTTAGAGCCCAAACTCCAGGCCCCCCTGGCGTTAGGGGGGCGTTAGAGCCCAAACGCCAGGGGTCCCCAGTGTCGCCCAAGTCCGAGTTTGACGAGTTTAAGTGTTTCCCAAGTGAAATAGAAGTCTCCTACACGGTTAGGGTTCGCACCTAAGCCTATAAATAGACTCCTAAAACACAAATAAAGGAGGGATTTTCGTGGATCAACAGTAGAGAAGAAGAAAACTCCATTGAAGAGCAAGAACACGATTTCTACA
>ML354886.1:32878-86623 GCA_005239505.1 Nicotiana paniculata | reverse complement strand
ACGGTTGGGATAAACCCTAACCGTGTAAGAGACTCCTATCCTGGCTTGGAAACACTTAAAAAAACCTTTAAAACTCGGACTTTACCGAAATAGGCACCCTGGCGTTAGGGGCTAACGCCTGGCTAACGCCAGGCACCCCCTGGCGTTCTGGGTATAACGCCTGGCTAACGCCAGGCAACCCCTGGCGTTTTGGGTATAACGCCTGGCACCCCCTGGCGTTTGGGGTCTAACGCCTGGCTGTCGCTAGGCTTGTCCCGGATCGCTCCTTTTCGACTCTTGCACGTATTTTCCGACGTTTATGCTCTCATTTAGCTCAGCTTCCATTTCCAACTCACCTGCACATTAAATAAACTCCATTAGGCGCACATGACGTGTATTTTTATCATTAAAGCACATAAAATGCAAGGTATATAATGCTTAAAATCATGAATTCTAGCCACGCATCACCTGGTCTCGTTTCGAGAGATTCATTAGGAGTATCTCCTCTTCCTAATTTTTCCAACCCATATTGATGATTTTCCATGGTGATGGTGTTATTGGGGGGTGGCGTTGGCGGTGTAGGCAATGCCTTCTGGTATTCCTCTCACAAATTCCTGCAAAGCTTGGCTCACATACTCTGCAATCATTTGCTTTACATGATCTTGTTCCGCAGTTTGATCATTATTATCATGGTTGTTATTGGATCTTTCTGGGGATTGTTCCCTTGAACAACGTGGGTTCCTGAAGGTGATGGAACTGGGGTTCCACTTCTTTGCTGACTGTTGTCGTTGGGGTTTGACATAATTCAAAGGATATCACTTGGAAAGTAAAAAAAGATTATCAGGGTCCCGGCAACGGAACCAATTTGTTTAACCAAAGAATTAGACCCTTTGACTAAAGCTTATTTTTAAGATGAATACGAGTTACTGATAATCAAGATAACGGAAAAATGAATAACAGACAATATTACAGAAATAAAAGATTGAAGTTGATTGTATTTCGAGAATCAGATGCCTTTACAAGCTGTATTCCCCTCCCTTATATAGGAGATTCTTATAACGTACTACTGCTGCTATGGTTACTCATTAATGACTAATTATGACATTAATGAGGCGTTACAAAGGATAACGATAAATAGGGGTTCAGTTACATAACGTTCGAGTAATCAATTGTGGGTTCATGAATCTGCCGTAGCTTTGTCTTGATTCATTCTGACCGTGCCTCTCTCCCGTTTTGATCAAATTGGACTTCCCTTGGTTGATAAGTTCATGGGTTTACTGAACCGTGTCTCTTTGTACCGTACCTCTTCAAAGAGTTATTTCTAGATATCGTGTTTTCCCGTGTCCACGTGACTAGCTGAGTTGTCAAAAGCTGGCTTACATGTGAAACTCTTTTTTACCAATACAGTAGCGATCGAGGATATTCAAGGTATGAGAAGGGCTAAAATTGAGATTTATGGGGAAGGTGTCAAGGCTTGTGATGTATTTGCATTATCATGGATTCTATCCATCAGTAACATGAAAGTGAAGGTAATGACTTTAAATTCGCAGGAAGTCTCTTCAGGGTAAGTATTTCTAATGTGGTGCATTGGGGATATGAAGGAGTATTTAGCGACTTATGAGCCTTAGACGGTATATTTTTATGCTCGGATTTTGTGCGGTGAGTCGGGATTGAGAATTGCGGTATTTTGGCAATAAGAGGTATCAATCCGAAAGTAAGTCAGAAGGAACTTGGATAAATAAGACAGCTTGGTAGTAGGTCGGATCGGCACGATAAGGGATATGGTTAGTTCTTTGGGTGTTTATAAGGTAATGAGTTCTTACAGGTGTTTATTACCAATTCTCTTGGATTGGGTGGCATGCGTAGCTTGGTTGAGTTAGAAGGATTCAGTCCTGGCGATTTAGTGTTGTACAAGTGTGAATCAGGAGTTCTTTATGGTTTCTACATTTGGAGATGTATATTTCTACTAGCGTGAGGGCTATGTGATGTAAAGTGATTTTTATTCTAGATGGGATCAAATGGAAAGCTCTTGGCTAGTTGGGTACATGGTTGTTTGTGGCTAGAAGGGAGCATGAATTTTTCATATTTATCATACGATTGCATGGCTTATGCGGTATTTTGTGCATAGTGGAGAGTGGCATATGTGAGGTTACGGTTCAGTTCTGGAAGGAAGGTCAGAACTGGCAGTTCAGATGATTAGGTAAATGATATCACTAATTGGTATGCCTGGACAACGGGCATACAATAATAAGGGACAATGTGTTTAAGGCAATGTGTTTGAATAATGGTGCTTCATTGGTGTTACGACGCTCTCTTGTTGGATCGATTGCTGATATTCAAGGTTTCTTGGTGACATAGAGGAATTATGGGGGGTATCCCTCGTGGAATGATAAAGTATTAGGGAGTGTTATATATTTGAATGGTGGAATTTGAATTAGATATGGTAATTGGTGCGCCTCATGGATTTTGAGACTGGGAGTTTTCATGAACTGATTATTTTTGTAGTTGTGAGCTACGAGGATGCGAGAAAAGCTAGACAGATGTTGGTATATGTCATGATTCAGTCATTATGAACGTTCAGAGAGCTATCTACCTGTTGTGGGCGACCAGAGTTGACTTACAGTTATTGGTAGGCCAGTATGGGTGTGTGTCCTGCACCGAGTCGGAATTACTGACTCCGAATTGCTAATGTTGAGGGATGTACCATTTGATTGTCACTGGTCTTATTCGTGTTTTGGAGTGATCTATGAGTTACCTTTCGGTGTTTTGAGGAGTTGTGATCGTTGTTTATATATGTGCATAGGGTGTAGTTCCATCGGGGCTTTATAGAGAGAGTTGAGTAAGGTAAGTAATTGGGTGTTGCAGGATTAAGACGTGTTGGTTATGTTCTTTATGGTTCGGGTTGTATGGTATTATCCGATTTCCTCGTGATTATGGCAATGCACTTTGAGTAATTGATGCCGAATTTCGCATGGTTATTGATTTTGATCAAGGTGGCTAGGAGTGTGTCATGTGGTCCAGCGGTTGGATGAGATCACGCTTTGTAGCTCAGTTAGGTAGAGGTATGATCCTTGGTGTCGGATTTGTGTGATATGGTTTCACGATGTGTATCAGGCTTTTAGCATGATGTGGTAATGGTAAGTGTGTCAGGATAGTCCTATCGTGTGAGTCTTCTCTATTTAATAAATTGAGCTCTTGGTATGTGGTTATGGAGTGCATGGTTTGATAAGAGGGTATATGGAAGTGTTAGAGCGAGGCATGGTTTGATAAGAGGGTATGTACCTGTATTGAGTTGTTTGAACAACTATTTGGGTTAGGAGTTATCGCTATGAGTGTTGATTCATGCGGTAGATTATGTGATTTCATCTTGTGTTGCAGATATGGATTGATACAGCGTGTTCAGACTATTTCGGCTTATAGTCGTGGAAATTTGATCTTGTGAATGGACTCAAAAGTGGAAATTTAGTTCTAAGGTTTATGGGTCAGGATTGGATTTCGAAATTTCAACTGTGTTGTGCTATTAAACCTATATGGGGTAGAGTGACGTGGGATCACCTCCGAATATGTGCATGGTCGGTTACACAACAATTTTGGTGGTGTTTGGAACAACTCTAGGCACGTTCGAGGACGAACGTGTGTTTAAGTGGGGGAGAATGTAACAACCCGGTCGGTCTTTCCATAGAAATTTCATTATTATTCCTGTTTTTGCCTTGTCATAGGTTGGTTATACTGTTATTGATGTGTTAGAGTTGGTAGGCTTGAAATCGGAATGGTTGTAGTGTGAGTTTAGTCGCTTAGTCCTTAAAAATAGCCTTAAAGTTGGAAAAGCCAACTGAGAGTTGACTTATTGGTAAACGACCTCGGAATGCGGATTTTATGGCTAGGATAGCTTCGTTAGGTGATTTGAGATTTAGGAGTGTGTTCGGAATATTTTTGTGATGTCCGGTGTAGAATTAGGCTTGAATTTGCGAAAGTTAATTTTTGGCGATTTCCGGCCGACAGTGGAAAATAGGATATCGGGGTCGGAATGGAATACGACAGTTGGAACAGGTTCATAATGTCATTTTGGATGTGTCTGCAAAATTTCAGGTCAATCAGAGTTGTTTTGGATAGTTTCGGCACCGTTGGTGGATTTTAGAAAATTGAAAGTTCTTAAGCGTGAATCCCATGTGATTTTGGTGTTTTGAAGTTATATTTAGTGTCTTGAGAGTGAAACAAAGTTTGAATGATCATATGTGACATATTAGTATGTTTGGTTGGGGTCCCGAGGGGCTCGGGCTTGAATTCGGGTGCTTAACGGAGGTTTGAACTTGGAAATTGCAGCATTACAGCTGCTGGTGCTGGTGTAACCGCACCTGCGGAAGTTTGACCGCAGGTGCGGGCCCGCAGGAGCGGGAAATGGGTCGCAGGTGCGGAAGGGTCACAGGTGCGGTTATGGGACCGCAGGTGAGGTCTCGCAGGTGCGAGTAAGTGGGTCGCAGGTGCGGAAACCCTGGGCAAAAATATAAATTAGACCTTCCGCGACCCTAACATATTTTTACACCATTGTTGTACGGAAGAGAGCTTTTGAGGCGATTTTTGAAGGGGAAAATCAGTGTTCTTCATAGAGGTAAGTATTTTGATCATTAAAACTCAATTATGGGTGATTATAGAACATAATCTCAGTATTAATTCATGAAAATCAGTAGAAAAAGGTGGGTTTAGGGCTTAAGATTATGAGACCTTTAGGGATTGATTTGAGGGGTCAAACGAACTCCGATTTTAGTGTCCTTTATATGTACGGACTCTTGAGATGATGAAGAACAGTTTTGTATAAAAATTTCTGAGTTTCGAAACACGGGCCCGGGGGTCGGGTTTTGACCAAATTCGGCTTTTTGAGCTAAATTTGATATTTTTTCGGTTGGAATTTATTCCTTAAGCATAAATTGATGATAAAAATCTGAACATGATAGATTTGGAGCCTTCGGAAGTTGATTCGAGAGGCAAGCGTATTGCGGAATAGTTCCGGGGTAGCTTTGAGGTAAGTAATGTCTTTAAATCATATCCTGAGGGTATGAAACCCCGGACTATGCACAATTTCACGGGTTTTAAAATGCAAAGGTTGAAACTTTGGAAACATCTTCCCTATTTAGGCGACTATTGAGTTGCTAAACTGACTTTTAAGCATATGCTTAATTAGTATTATTATATTATGATATGATTTGGGCTGTAAGCCGTGTTTGGGGCCTAGTGCCGATCTGTGTTCCCCTTGGGGGTTGTGTTACTATATTTTCCTCACTGATATGTTATGAGTTTTCACTTAGTCCTTCCCTGATAAATTGTTTTGAAGCTCAGAGTATTTTGATACTATTTATTGAAAAATGAAACACTGTTTTGGGTCGAGAACCCGATATGTTTATGGCCTAAGGGTAAATTGAGAGTGTATGACTGAGTAAGGCTTTCAGGCCTATATTGTGAGGAGGCTTTCAGGCCTTATATGAGGGAGGATTTCAGGCCTATATTGTGAGGAGGCTTTCAAGACTTATGTGAGAGGCGAGGAGGCTTTCAGGCCTTATATGAGAGGTGAGGAGGCTTTCAGGCCTTATGTGAGAGGTGCGGAGGCTTTCATGACTTATATGAGGGAGGCTTTCAGGCCTATATTGTGAGGAGGCTTTCAGGCCTTATGTTGTTATAGCGCTTGGGTTGTAGGAGCCCCTCCGGAGTCTATACACACCCCCAGTGAGCGTAGGCACCTATTGAATGATGATTATTGCCCGCGGGGCTGATACTGAGTGATGATTGATACTAAGTGATGATTGTTACTGAGTGATTGAGAGAATGCCTGAGGGGAAACTGTTACGAGAAATGATTTTGGCCCGAGGGGCAGATTTGTGATGATTTTACTAAGTTTTTGAACTATGATTTACTTCGTTATCAAACTGGCTTTTACTGAGAATTTTACTGAGATACACTGATATTACACTCGTTTCAAAGGATTTCTGGAAACTAATTTCGAACTTATGTATTTGATGAATACTACATGGTGACTTGGTGTTTTACTGGTTTTGTGAAATTGTGTATCTATACTGTGTGTTTTATAATTCTCAGACTGTGATTTATTTTCATTACTACTGGGTTGGCGTACTCATAAAGACTCCATGTGCCTCTGTGCACAGATTCAGGTGACGATCCCGAGCAATAGCTGTCCTGGCTCGTAGTTGCAGGTTCATGGGATTTCCAGGTAGCTGCCCAGCGTCCACAACTTCTCCACTTCCCTTCCTTATTATGTTTTAGCACTTTATTCAGAGACATATATTATAGTATATATGAGAGTTAGATTTATTTCCATAGATGCTCATGACTATTGACTCCAGTCTTGGGAGGTTTTGCTTAGAGTTGTTAGAGTATTATTGGGACGCTAAGACTTAATTACATTATTCTATGCTATGGTTGCTGCTTATTATTAAATTGTGAACTTTTATAATTGAATAAATGCGTAGTAAGGTGATGGTCGGCTAGCCTAGTTCCATGATAGGCGCCATCAGGGCATGTTAGGATTTGGGGTCGTGACATTAGATGAAGTAGCCACAATTGATTGCTTAGTCGATCGCCAATATATGACAGTGCCTCCACAAGTAAACACATAACCTGTTTGAGATCGAGTCTTGTGTGGGTCAGATAAATACCCAGCATCGGCATAACCAACAAGATCGGGACTGCAATTATTGCCATAAAATAAGCCCATATCGGTAGTTCCTTTTAGATACCGCAATATGTGTTTGATTCCATTCCAATGTCTCCTTGTAGGAGCAGAGCTATATCTTTCTAAGACATTAACTGAATAATTTATGTCAGGCCTTGTTGTATTAGCAAGATACATTAGTGCACCAATTGCACTAAGATATGGTACTTCAGGACCAAGTAGCTCTTCATTCTCTTCTTGAGGTTGGAATGGATCCTTATTCACATCAAGTGATCGAACAAACATCAGAGTACTTAATGGATATGCTCCATCCATGTAAAACTGTTTCAGTACCTTTTCTATGTAGGCAGATTGATGAACAAAAATTCCATTTTCCAAATGTTCAATTTGCAAACCAAGACATAATTTTGTCTTACCGAGATCTTTCATCTCGAATTCTTTCTTTAAATGGTTAATTGCCTTTTGGAGTTCTATAGGAGTTCCAATAAGGTTTATGTCATCAACATATGCGGCAAGAACAACAAATTCCGATGTTTTCTTTATAAAACACATGGACAAATGGAATCATTTATATAACCTTCCTTTAATAAGTACTCACTAAGACGATTATATCATATACGTCCTGATTACTTTAGACCATACAAAGATGTTTGCAATTTTATTGAGAACATTTCCCGGGACTTTGAATTATGTGCTTTAGGCATTTTAAATCCCTCGGAAATTTTCATGTATATCTCATTATCAAGTGAGCCACAAAGGTAGACGGTAACCACATCCATTAAATTCATGTCAAGCTTTTCATGGACAACAAAACTAATGAGATAACGGAATGTTATAGCATCCATAACGGGTGAATATGTCTCTTCATAATCGACACCGGGCCTTTGTGAAAATCCTTGTGCAACAAGGCGTGCCTTATATATTTTTACCTCATTGTTCTTATTCCTCTTGCGTACAAAGACTCATTTATAGCCAACATAACTACAGGTCCAAAAACTTCACGTTTCGCAAGTGAATTCAATTCTGATTGGATTGGTTCTTGCCATTTTGGCCAATCACGTCTTTGTCGACATTCTCCAACAGATTGAGGTTCAAGATCCTCATTATCTTGCATAATGCTAGATGAAACATTATATTCAAAGACATAATCCACCACTATATCCACGCGATTCAAATTTGTCTCAATATAGATTGGATTTATTGATAGTTCCTTATTATCTTGAGTCTCAAAATCAGTGGTTTCCTCATAAATCTCAGAATTTGTTAACTCATGGATTTCTTCATGAGACTCTTTCGTAGTGTCATTTTGATCATTTGTTTTCCTTTTCCTAGGATTTCGATCCTTAGAACCCAATGGTCTGTCACGTTTTAGGCGTGCTTTTGACTCATTAGCTATGAGACTTGAAGATTTTCCAGCGGGGACATCAATACGAATTGGAACATTCTCTGCATGGCTATGTGATTTTGTTATCCTTTTCAAATCCGTAAATGCGTCTGGCATTTGATTTGCTATTATTTGCAAATGGATATTCTTTTGAACCTCTTTTTCACAAATAAAGGTATGTGGATCAAGAGGAGACAATGATGGATTTTTCCACAAAATTTCCCGTTTGGTTTCACCAATTTCTTCCCCTAATTTTGGGAAAATTGTCTCATCAAATCGACAGTCTGCAAATCGAGCAGTGAATAAATTTCCCGTTAATGTTTTAACATAGCGAATAATGGAGGGAGATTCAAACCCAACATATATTCTTAACCTTCTTTGGGGACCCAATTTGGTACGATATGGCGGGGCTACAGGCACATATACTGCCCATCCAAAAATTCTTAAATGGGATATACTAGGTTCATGACCCAAAACTAAATGCAACGTGTAATATTTATGATAATTTGTCGGTCTAAGACGAACTAGCATTGCTGCATGCAAACTGGAGTGACCCCAAACAGAAGTGGGCAGCCTCATTTTCATGAGTAACAGTCTTGCTATCAATTGCAGATATTTAATTAAAGACTCTACAAGGCCATTTTGAGTGTGAACATGAGCTACAGGATGTTCCACTTTTATCCCAATTGATAAGAAATAATCATTAAATTCTTGGGATGAAAACTCTGCAGCATTATCAACTCTAATAGACTTAATTGGATTATCGAGAAATTGTGCCTGTGATCGGATTATTTGTGCCATTAATTTTGCAAACACGAGGTAGCGAGATGACAATAGTCACACGTGAGACCATATATAATATGCATCTATTAAGACCATAAAATATCTAAACGACCCACTAGGTGGGTGAATAGGTCCACAAATGTCCCCTTGTGTACGATCCAAAAACGCAGCGGACTCAATCCCAACCTTTGTCTGATGGTCTTATAATTAACTTGCCTTGATAACAAGAAGTCAAGAAAATTCATTATTTAAAAGAATCTTTCAATTCTCTAATGGATGCCCATTTGAGTTTTCTATAATTCATCTCATCATAATTGATCCAGGATGTCCTAATCGATCATGCCAAAGTACAAAAGTATTCGAATCAGTAACCTTATGGTTTACAATAGAATGTGCTTCAATTGCACTAATTCTTGTCCAATACATGCCACAAGATAAAGACGGGAACTTCTCAATAACCCTTTTCTGGCCAGAGACTTTCTTGGTAATGATGAGATATTCAAGATTATTCTCATCTATTGTCTCAATATAATAGCCATTTCGGCGGATATCTAAAACTCAACAAATTCCTCTTGGACTTGGAGGAGAACATTGCATTCTCTATGATAAGTATTGTTCCCTTAGGCAGAGTTATAGTAGATCTTTCAGAGCCTTCAATTAAATTACTACTACCAGAAATTATAGTAACATCTTCCTTACACATACTTAAATGAGAGAAATATTTCTTCTCTTTGAATATTGTATGTGCCGTACATGAATCAACTAAACAAATATTTTTACAATTGAACTTTGATCCAAGTTTATTTTTTGAGATATCCATATTTTCTTCCAATTGTTTGACATACATAAGAAATATACAAATAAATATTAGTATTTTCAGAGAAAAAGAAAAGAAACAAGTTAAGTCTATGATTCAATAATGACCTTTAATTGCAATTTTGAGTAAAGTCTAACTATGATACAAACAATTACGTAGCAAACATAATGCAATTTATGAGTCTTTATTCCTCCATCTCTAAACTGTTGTGTTGTTATTTAAATAAAAATATCAATGTAATAAATAATTGAAATTAAACATACTCATCTAGCAATTGCAATAAATAAAATGGAGCTCTTTACAGATTACGACGGCATAAATTGAGATAAAAAAACAAAAAACGAAAAGGCCAAAATTGGTACTGCCTGACCTAAATCATTTCCATAAAGACAAAAATTTGGCAAGAATAATCGTTTCTTTCTGGTACCATACAAAATTCAATTTGCTGTGTGAAAAATGGAAATAGTAGGGAAAAAAATAATTACACGATTTGTGTTATAAATAGAATTTATTTAATCAAAACAAACTATTTCATAAAATAAACAATAATGACTACTACTCATGTAAAGAACTATGATTACATGATGTTTATTCACTAACTACTACGAATAGTCAAAACAAAAAAATTATAATAATCAAACTACTCAGTAATATTTAACCACGGATCCATCACCGATCAAGTGGTATACTTTTTCATTAGGGTACTCAAAGAAGTCTGTCACATCCAAGTAGGTTATGTCAAATCATTGTCAGAGACAAAATTGGTTTCAGGGCCTTTATTCTGTAGAGATGCTTGATAAAGCTCAAACAAATGTCTTGGTACACGAAAAATATTTGTCCAATGCCCTTTTCTACCGCAACAATAATATTCAATTTCTGAGCCATTTGCCTTTGGCTTTTCATTTTTCCCTTTCCACTTTTGGTGGTTATTTTTTTTAGGGGGGCAATTAACACCAGGAAAATTACTTCCCTATCCAGGGCCACGACCACGACCATGAGCATTAATAGGGCCACGGCATTTCCCACGCTTAGCATAATGGGAATACACCTCATCCACTTCAGGCAATGGTGTAGACCCAGTGGGCCAATTTTTGTGATTTCTCATGAGCAAGTCATTATTTCGTTCAGCCACAAGGAGAAGAGAAATCAACTCAGAGTACTTCTTGAAACCTTTCTCTCGGTATTGCTGTTGCAAGACCATATTGGAGGCATGAAACGTTGTGAACGATTTTTCAAGCATATCATAGTCGGTGATAGTATCTCCACTGAGTTTCAATTTAGAAGTAATTCTGAACATTGCAGAATTATATTTAGAAACAGACTTAAAGTCTTGGAGCCTCAGATGAGCTCAATCATATCGTGCTTGTGGAAGAGTGACCAACTTTAAGTTGTCATATCTTTCCTTTAAGCCATTCCACGAAACAAGTGGATCTTTGACTATGAGATATTCTATTTTCAACAATTCATCAAGGTGATGGTGCAATAGAATCAAGACCTTAGCACAATCTTGGATAGATTCTTTAATTTTGTCTTTAATGGCGTCTCCAAGACCCATTGCATCTGTCACGACCCGAATCCTAATCCGGGTCGCGATGGAGCCCAACACCGTAGTCAGGCACGCCAACATCAATTTACTAGTGAGTTTCATTTAATTTACCAAGACTTTCCCAACACTTATTTGGTTTTAATGTAAAACATTAGGTACAACGAATAACTTAGGCAACGTTAAGCAGAAATAACCATAAAAGTCATAATTTAATAATTACATCCCAAAAGAATAGTGTACTAACGTGTGTGTCAGGAACTAGTGTCACAAGTCTACAGGCATCTAGTAGAGTAAAATCAAAAGGGATAAAAGTCTGTCCTATTGTCTGAGAAAAATATAGACATTAATAGTAAAAAAAAAAAGCTCCAAAGTGTTGCTGGATGTCGCCACGGGAAGCAGCTCACCGTGAAGCCTCGACCGGTATAAATCAGAAACGAGCTCCGGACTGGTACCCTGATGTACCTACCTCAGAACTTGTACAATTAAGTACAGAGCGTAGCATGAGTACATAAACAATATGTACCCAGTAAGTATCCCGCATAATCTCGAAGACGTAGTGACGAGAGGTCGACGTGACACTTACTAGGGTCAAAGTAATATGTTTAAGTAAAATTTAAGGAAGATAACAGGTATGCATGGATAGTAAAGCAATAAGTATCGAATATAACCACAAAATTTAATTACGTAGTGGAGCACCAACATACAAGTTTTCGATACGTCTCGCCCGATATTTATCAGTTTATAAGTTATGAAAATATCAAGCGATAGCATACGCATAATGGGTTGAGGAAAAACGGCCTGGGCCAACATCATAAAATAATTGTGCACTGCCGAAGGGTCGAACGACGCAAACCATAGATGCATCTATTAACCTGCCATGACGTACGGCCCGCTCCCATGAGAGTAGTGGAAGAAATCAGCCCGCATGCAGAATACAAATTGTGAAGCGGTCACACATAAGAATACACGTTCAAACAGTCCACCCCGACTATATCAGGAAAATAATTACCCAAGAAAATGACAATTTCTCTTTTAATGGTCACAAAGATAGTATTTACATCTTTTCTAGAAATTCATTTGCCAAGTCCGATAAGGTTTAAACATTTTTAAATTTATCAGTAAAGTTACAAATACGGCAAAGAAACATGTTTTTAGGTCCTAGACTACCCGGACATAAGCATAATAGTAGCAATGCACAGACTCTCGTCACCTCGTGCGTACGTAGCCCCCACAAATAGTAGCACATGATTGATTATCTCACCTATGGGGACAAATGCCCTTTACAAGGTTAGAAAGCAGACTTACCTCGTCTCAAGCCTACTTTCCGGGCAAAGAACGCGCCCGAAACTCCAAATTTGTCGCCCAAGAACTCGTAGCTAGCCAAACATCACATTAACAAGTCAATCTATGCTCAAAAGTCCATAATTCTCCTACTTAAATGGTCATTTCAACCCAAATTGGAAAATTCTAAAATACACCACCGGGCCCACATGCTTGGATACCGGAAATTTTCAAAGGAAATACTTACCCATAGTCTAAGGATCACTATTATATAGTTTTTGTATGATTTCATAATCAATTCCTTGGTAAATTTCCATTTTTATTAAAATCCTAGATTTTACCCTAATCCTATGATTTCTACTAATTTAATGTGTTAATCTACCCAAGAATTCAAGTATTAAACTCACATCATGGTAGGAATTACTTACCTTACAATTTCCAGGTTGAATCCCTCCTTCACTAGCTCTCCAAATCGTCCAAAATGATGAAAAATGGTTCAAAAATGACTAAGTCTCGCATTTAAGACGACCTCACTGCCTACAGGTTTTTCGTACCTACAGCTCGAGGACCGCACCTGCGGTCTCGCATCGGCGGAAAAGAGGGAGGAGGTCAGTGGTCGTATCTGCGGAGCGGAGATCGCACCTGCGGCGCCGCTTCTGCGAAATTGGGAAACACCCCATGGAGTCGCACTTGCGAGGTTGGGACCGCAGAAGCGGTCTCGCACCTGCGGCTATACCTCTGCAGGTGCGGTCGCACCAGATCTGGTACACCAGCAGTCTTTTAGGGCTGGTTTTTGCCTCGCGCGATGTCCAAATAGCATCCGGGCCCACCTGAGACCCCGTCCAAATATACCAACAAGTTCTAAATCATAATACGGACTCGCTCGAGCCTTCGTAACGTCCGAAACAATGCTAAATCTAAGAATCATACCCCAAAACCTATTGGATCAAACTTAAGAACTTTGAGTTCTTGAATTCACTTTCAACACGCCAAAACGTACCTATACTACTCAGAATGACACCAAATTTTGCGAGCAAGTCATAAATGACATAAAGGAACTATGCCCGATCTTGAAATTCCGTTTGGACCTCGATAACACAAAAACACGTTCCAAGCCTCAATTTGAACTTAAGGAGATTCTTATTTCACTATTTGGCGCTGAAACGCTCCCAGGCCATCCGAACCCCGTTCCGAACACACGCCCAAGTCCGAAATCATCATACGAACCTACCGGAACCTTCGAATCTCGATTCTGAGGTTGTTTACCAAAAATATTGACCGAAGTTAAACTTGGCCTTTAAGGCCAACCTTAAGGAACTAAGTGTTCCTATACCACTCCAAACTCCTCCAAACCTCAAACCACCCATCCCTGCAAGTCATAAATCCATAAAAGCAACTACGGGAAGTCTCATTTAGGGGCACGGGGTCCTAGAACACAAAATGACCGGTCGGTTCATTACATCATCTAAATGGATTTCAACATCCAACACCCATGTCATATAGTTCTTGCCTGAAATTTCAAGGGCAACGAACTTTTTTTTCATATGTCAATCATAATTAAAAAGAGGAGAAAAGTTATACCTTAATCTTCTCAAAGAGCTTCTTGAGACGGTAGAGTCTCGTGCTGATTCTTATTGAATTTTTGGGATGATTTACAGTGAGGTAAGACCCCTCTATTTATAAGGGGAAAATGACTTATCCACAAAGTAAAACTCTCTAAAAGATAGACATTCACTCTAAATATAATTATATTTATAACAGTTCAATTGTTTTAGGCACATTATCAAACACCTTAACTGCACAAAGTTTTTCCCTTTCAATATTGTTCAGATGTCAAACAATAAATATCACACTCATACACAGAATCTAATCAAAAAAATTTGAGAAAGAGAAAAAGCCATATACTTGTAAACAAAAAATTCACTTACAGATTGAATTAAAAAGAAAAATAAAGCACAAATGCATTCCCACTAAACAGTCTACTGAAATAGAATCAAACATTTACATTCTCATAGAAAAAGAATAGAGCAAAATTTAGCAGAACTCGGAAATCTCTTTCTTCGTTTTCAAGCCTTTTGATTTTATCTCGCCGATCAGGATGCATGTGTATTTTGGACAGTGTATCCATAGCTGCGTATAAACTGAAAATCTACATGATAATTAAACATTAAAAGAAATAAAAATTGAAAATATATAGAGAAAATTAAAAAGAGATACCTCAAAATAATTTTTTTTAAAAGCCAAAGCTCACCTGCAATAGGTACATCCAACTGGAACATGAGAATAAAACTATGCTCGCGGAAGAAGGTGCTGAGTGTTTTATCGAAAAAGTGTTAAATCATTTCTTAAACGGATTAATGAGAAAATAGAGAATGAATCCTAGTTAAATATAATAACTACTAAATCTGAAGTTTATATATATTGATGATGTAGGGCCGTGTCCGATAATATTGAATGCCAACTACAAATGCTCAATGATTGTCAATGAATGTGATAATGAAAGCATGCAATAAATGTAGATAATGGCAATAGATGTAATAAGAAAGAATTTATCACCCAAATGTTAGATGACATGGTTGATTCTCCTTTTTGATAACAACGTGGGATAACAGAAAATGAAGGTGGACAAGAAATCCTTGGATCATGTGAATAAAATATGTATATTTGAGCAATGGAATCAGTGGACAAGACAAGCTTTTGTATATTCTTTGTAGTCAACTCTTTACAATGTGTTCTTATCAGAAAAGTGAAGATCCATTTTTGTTCTTTATCTCTTCCTATTTATAGGGGATATTCTTTAGAAACCCTAAAAATTACAACTGGAGGAATATTAAAAGGAATATCCCTTCTACCTATTCTAAAAATTATTTTAACAGTTGCTATAATACGTTCTTTAGACGACCTCGGCACTAATCCTTCTTTATGTAACTCCTCGCCATAGAGTCGTGATCGGCTTTGACCTCGACCACATCTCTTCCATTTGCAGTCATTAAGTTCAGCCCAAATTTTGACCAATACAGCTAGTCCCTCTGCTTATTGAGGTCGTGCTCTTGGACGTCCTCGATGAGCGGACTCTGGCTGCATCCGGTCAGAGGAAATTTGGTCGTGATGACTGAATCGAATCGGCCGAGGTTGGACTGGTGGCGATCGTCAACAGGGCCGTGGTTTGCGTCACTGACGTAGGATCATGTCATGACCACGCGCATCATCATTACGCGTCTTGCCAATGCAGTGTGTCGTTTAATGTGCTTCTGTCGCTTTGATTTTGGTGCCATTGACGCCTCTTTGCCTCGATTCAGATGCCACCCAACCCTATAAATAGAGGAGAGAGGCTTCATCATCGAAGCTTTTAGCTTCTCTTACTCTGTATGCACTTTGTTCATCCTTAAGTTTCTTCTCCTATCTCAATTTCCAATTTTCTGCAACTCCTTCAGTTTTAGTTCCCAATTTCTTTTCCGTTCGGTACCCTCTTTCTCCGACTTCATCATACACACTTCATTAGGAAAAGATGTCAAATTCTCCTCATTATTCTGACAGAATCTCCAATGCCACCCCCTTATCGGTAGCCATTCCTCCTGGCGGTGAGGGACCCATGGTTGAGGAAGATGAGAGGTTCCCCACTGTGGAGGAGGTAGTTCCTAGGAACCCTTTAGTTAGAAATGACTTTCCAAAAGAACCTGCTCCTGCTCCTGCTCCTGCTCCTGATCCCGCTCAGGTACTCTCTTAAACGGGACCGAGTCAAATAGCCGCCCTCCGATCTAAATTTGGTATCCCTCCTCGCGTCGAAATTGTTCCGGTGGTAGGCAACATAGTACAAGTTCATCGGCCCGAATATTGTGCTTTCTACGTCTATCAGTTCCTGGTGGGTTATTCTCTTCCTCTACCCCCGTTAGCTGAGGAGTTTTGCCATTTTTACGGCGTTTTCCCGGTGCAGCTCTCTCCCTACTTATACAAACTTTTTCTGATGCTGGCGAAGTACGCAGAGCTGGCCGGCTGCGAGGTCTCTATTCACCATCTGTTGCATCTCTTCTCGCCCAGTTTCTATAGAGGCACATTGATTCATCAACGACATCGTGGGACCAAATGATTGGTGTCCGGGATGGATGATAAGGCAAACCGGAGGTTCTGGCATAAATACTTCTTCATCAGAATCGAGCACCTAGTGGTGGATCCGATCGGGTTCCCTAATCAGTGGAACTTCAATCGTAAGGACCTATTATTACTCACTAAATGCTGCTCATTCTCTTTTTTGTTTTCTTTCCCTTTTTCTGTTATTTTTGTTCTCAACTTACTCGTGGCTATTCCGCTTTCAGCTGAGAGGCGTCCACCATCTCTCGTCTTTGATATTGAAGATTGGGTAACTCGCGTATTACCCCACACCGTTGGAATTCATGATTATGCGTCCTTCCATAGGCACTTCGGACCCAAGCCCTCGTCCAGTAAGTGTTATTTTACCTTACGACCTATTGTTGTTCACCACTGTCCTTTGATGTGATTTTCCTTTGGTGCTAGGTCGACGAACTTCCAAGAAGGCAAAGGCTCCGGTGCTTGCATTTCGCCAGGCGGTTGCCTCGGTCGGAATGCAATTAGCTTTTGCTGAGTCTGCACGAGGGGGTCAGACTTAAGCTCCGCCATTGAGGGACTCCGCCCCTCGAACTGTTGCTGTGCCGGATGGGATCTCTTCTCATCCTATCTTGCACCTAGTCGACGAGTCGTCTCACGGCGAGGAAGAGGCATTGCCGAGGAAGAGACGAAGGGTGGAGACTGGGAAGGCCCTTGCTGCTGATGTTGAACCGGAGAGGCTTATCGCTTTGGAAGCATAATCGGGCCCTTCACAAAAAAAAAAGGAGGCTGCTCCTGCAGCGGGTGCCGTCATGGAGAGGCCATCCGAGGTTAAGGAGGTTCGTGTTAGAGGAGAGCCTACACGGGCTGTTGAAGTTGGCTCATCATCAGCGGTCGGGATAGATAGAGTCGTTCCTGTGGGGGACGATGACTCTGGCTCAGACATCGACCCTGAGGAGGTACGGGCCTTCGAGGAGAGGGATTCTCACATGGAGATAAGGACGGAGGGTCCCAATCGACACATAGTCATTATCGTGAGCTATAACCTCTTGGTCGTCTCAGAACGGGCGGCACCGTCCTTTGATCCTTAGTGTGCGAAAGATGAAAATAGGACGTCGCAGACGCTAAGAGATGCAGATCTATCTTTGGGCATATCGGGTGTAACACTCCTCAAATCTATAGAAGTTTCAACACTCGCTAAATATAGCATTTAATTTTTTTTTTCTTAAATAATACTTCTATTATGGATTTAAACCCTTATGATAGGATTTTGAGTTACTTCTCTAGTTATAAATAATTGGAAATAAAAATTAGGGGAATATTATTAATTTTAATATTATTAATTATTAAAAGTGAGTATCAATAAATTCGTGTAAAAAAAAAGAAGTAAGTCTTTAAGAATTTGGGCTTAAAGCTCATATAGTACTCCTCTGTTCCAGCGATCAAATCAAAGGCATAAAGCCTTGATGAAAGTCAAAACAAACCAAAGCACACAAAAGCTTACGAACAAAACTGAATAGAGAAAACGCACGGAAATTAGAAATAGAGGTAGCGAACAATTCACGCAGTCAACGGAAAATCTAGGGTTCTTTACAAATCATTAATTCTTGAACTCGGGTATATAAAATTCTCTATTATTAATTATCCTACAGTGGTAATAGGTAAGAATTAAATATTTAATTCCCGTCTTCCTCTATATCAACAGTAAATTCGATGTTTAGGCGTGTAACTTTAAAATTGATTAAAATGCACTGGTTGTCGTAGAATCGATTATTTGACTGGTGTCAATTGGATCGGGGCCTACGTATTGGCTCAAGAAGTTTTGAGGTGAGTTGATATACCTCAAAATAAAGTGGTTTAACTCACAAAAGCACGCATACAGGGTGTTTGATGAATTGCTTAAAAGAATTTATATGTACTTAATTGGGGCGAGTAAGTACCTATTAGCTTAGAATTATTTTCTAGCTAAAGTTTAGGTGGTTTGATATATGTGCATAAATTTTCAGATTTCTGTGTTATTCTTATATGCCATTTTCATGTTGAAAATTCATGAAGAAGCAAGAATCCTTAGAAATAATTTTTTATTTCATTCTTATGACATGCCTTACCTTTAAGGATTCCAGAATAAGTATGTTTGAAAGATTTAGACTTGAAAAGTCACAAAAAGAAGTTTTAGAAAGAAAAGATTTTTGGGAGTACCCTTTATTCTGAGAAGAGGTCATCGTCCAGGCCGAGGGTCTTGACCAAGGCATTGACTTCCTGAAATTACTTGTGCCAAAGTAGGGAGAACACGAGCCGAGGGTCTCATTGCTGAGAATTTACTTAGACATGCTAAAGGTATGGTACATGAGCGCTGAGAACCATGAAGCGAGTGGCACTTCGTGGATTGGGCCTATTCGACCAGGTTGGGATCAAATGGTGGCTAAGGCAGAAATATGTCAGGATAGTTGGAACTCCCAAAGTATAAAGTGAAGTATATTTTTTGTTGGAAAGAAAAAGAAAAGAATTTATCTTATAATATTCGTAAACTGCTATTATGCAATTATTTTAGAATTTTTCTTATAAGCTTTATGATTTACATGCATTTAGAACCTTAGCTCGTAATGTATATATTATTAAAGTTTCTTCCCCTATCGTTGAGACTCACTGAGTACAATGGATGATTTGTACTTTCTGTAGTATAACGCATGAACCGGTTTTGGAGGCGAGTAGACTACGGGTTAGGACTTCCCTCACTTCCAGTACTATTGGTGAGCTCCGCTTTTGTTCGTAGAGTATTCCTTAGAGTCATCTTTATTTAGCTATTTCTTTGTTTACTTAGAGAACTGGCCAGGAAATATCATGTCCTGAGCAGTGCGTCAGTTTATCAGTAGAGGACTCATAAACACAGTCGGTGGGTTAACATTCAGATGTTTTTGATAATGACTTAGCAGTATTTCATTGGTTAATACGAATAAAGTTTTGGAGTTGGTTTGTTTTAAATATTTAAATTAATCAAAAGTATTTGGTTAAAGTATTGTCTTGTTGCATATAAAGTTTGAAGCTATAATAGATTTGATAAGCACAGATGGTTCGCTGGGTCATGTTTAGTGATCGGGTGCCGGTCACGGTTTGTTCATAAAATAGGTCGTGACAAAGTTGGTATCAGAGCGTCAAGTTTATGGAGTCCTAGGGGTCTATGAAGCCGCGTTAGTAGAGTCTTGTTTATGGGTATGAAGCGTGCCATACTTATAAACAGGGGGCTACAAGCATTTAGGAAAAGTCTCATTTTTTTTAATACTTTAGATCGTGCAGTACAGTCTACCTCTAAGAAATTATCTAATTTATTCGTTTCTCCAAAACTCGCAGAAATGGCTCGTACTCACAACTCTGACACCGACACTCAGGATGCTGCTCAAGAAACCATTTCTACCATTGTAGCTCAAAGTAGAACTAAGAAGGCTTCAACTCAGAAAAGGAGGGGTAAATCCACAAAGGGGGTTCAAGTACCCCGGGTTGAACATGAAGAAGGGTGGAGCATGATGCTCCAGTACCTCAGGATCCAGTACCGCCCCCAACAGCAGCTCCGGCTCAAACAACTATATCTCCAGAGGTGGGTCAAATGTTTAATGTTGTCAACAGTGCTATGGAGATGTTTAAAGTCTTCATGGCTAATCAGAACGAGAGAAGAGATGAGATTCCACCTCAATCAAATAGACAAAATAATTCTGAGTTCTCAAGAGTGAATGAATTTTTGAAGTTGAGTCTTCCATTGTTCCACAGTTCTATAGCTGATGAAGATCCAATGTTGTGGCTGGAGGGTGTCAAGAAATCCCTCCGAGCGATGAAATCATTTTATGATGAAGTTGTGGAGTTGGTTGCTTACCAGCTTAGAGATGTGGTCGGTGCTTGGTTTGAGATGTGGGAAAAGAAAAGAGATGAATATGATGGTCCGCCTACTTGGGAAGAATTTGAAGAGGCCTTCATGGCTAAATTTATCCCGAAAGAAGATAGGGAAGCTAAGGCTACAGAGTTCGAACAGCTCAAGCAAGGGAATAAAAGTGTGCAAGAGTACTACATGGAATTCATAAGGTTAGCTAAGCATGCTCCTCACATGGTTAAGACAGAAAAAGCAAAAATTCGCACGTTTGTTGGCGGTTTGGCTTACCACATTAAGGATACGACATCAGTTGCAGCAGTAGGAATGAAAGCTTTATCCTCTATTGTGGGATTTTCCAAGCACTTAGAAAAAGACAGACAACAAAGGAGAGAAGAAAAAGAGCATAACAAGAAATACCGGACAGCGGGCGGATTTAATGGTACATCCAGCGGAGGTGGAAGGGATTCCTCTAATAAGGAGTCATTAGCACCATCTCAGTCCAGTCATCAGTCAGGTGGTGGGTCTTCCTTCAAACGTACTCAGAGTTATGGAAACTAGTCTCGCCAGAATCAGAATTTTAGGACATCATCCTCACACAGCCAGAGTCATGCTGAGCAATATTCACACCAACAAGGTCTTTTTGGAACATGTAAGTGGAAACATTCAAGTCAGTGCAAGCTCGGGTTTCATGGTTTCTATCATTGTGGAGACATTGGCCATATAAAGGCCAACTGCCCAAGGTTGCGACGTAATTTCAGTAGTGGATCAACTCGTCCTTCTAGTTCCTTAGCTACTGCAGTTGCACCACCTCAGGCTCGTGGTTCTCATAATTAGACCGGGCATGGGGCAGGTAGAGGTGCAGATCGAGTTATTCAGGGAGGGGGACAACCCCGTTTGTTTTCTACACTTGATCGTCAGAGTGCAGAGGCATCTGCAGAAGTTATTACAGGTTTACTTTTAGTCTGCTCACATAATGATTATGCCATAATGGATCCAGGTTCAACGTTTTCTTACGTGACTCCATACGTTGCAATTAACCTTGGACGAGAACCTGAACAACTTAGTGAGCCATTCATAGTATCTACTCCAGTTGGCGAGTCAGTGAAAGTCACAAGAGTCTATAGAGGTTGTATAGTTTCAGTCCAAGGCGATCTCATAGAGTTAGAAATGGTGGATTTCGATGTAATCATGGGTATGCATTGGTTATCTTCTTGTTATGCCATGTTAGATTGTCATGCCAAGATAGTAAGGTTCCAATTTCCAAATGAAGAAGTCTTAGTAAGGTTCCAATTTTCAAATGAAGAAGTCTTAGTGTGGAAGGGTAGTTCAGCATCGCTTGTCGGTAAGTTTATTTCTTACCTTAAGTCACAACGAATGATCGATAAGGGGTGTCTCACCTATTTGTCTCACATCATTAATCCAGAATCAGAACCACTATCTCTTCAGTATGTATCAGTTGTTAGAGAATTTCCAGAAGTTTTCCCAGATGATCCCTGAATTCCTCCTGAAAGAATCATAGACTTTGGCATAGATCTCATGTCAGGCACTTAGTCCATATCTATACCTCCTTATAGGATGTCTCCAGCAGAACTTAATGAGTTAAGAGAACAGTTAAAAGACCTTCTTAACAAGGGCTTCGGGCCGAGTGTTTCACCGTGGGGTGCTCCGGCCCTATTTGTCAAGAAGAAAGATGGGTCTCTCAGAATGTGCGTCGACTATCAGCATTTTAATAAAGTTACCATTAAGAACAAGTACCCACTGCCAAGAATTGATGATTTATTTGATCAACTTCAGGGTACAAAGTGCTTTTCAAAAATAGACTTGAGGTCGGGGTACCATCAATTGAGAATTAGAGAAGATGAGATATCTAAAACATCCTTTGGAACTCGCTACGGTCACTATGAATTTCTAGTAATGTCCTTCGGGTTGACAAATGCTCCAGCTGCATTTATGGACCTCATGAACAGAGTTTTCAAGCCATTCCTTGATACCTTTATTATCGTGTTTATAGACGATATTTTGGTATACTCTAATATCAAGGATGATCATGCAGAACACCTCATGATAGTCTTGCATACCTTGAAGGAGAATGAGCTTTACGCCAAAATTTCAAAATATGAGTTCTAATTGCAGTTAGTGGAATTCTTAAGCCACATGTTATCTAGTGAAGGCATAAAAGTAGACCCTCAGAAGATAGAAGCAGTCAAAAATTGGCCAAGGCCGACAATGCCAACCGAAATCAGGAGTTTCTTGGGGTTAGCTGGCTACTATAGAAGGTTTGTAGAGGGATTTTCCTCACTTGTAGCTCCATTAACTAAGTTGACCCAAAAAGCAGTCAAGTTCCAATGGTCAGACGCTTGTGAGTAGAGTTTTCAAGTGTTAAAGAAGAGGTTGACCACTGCTCCTGTATTAACCTTGCCGACAGGTTTGGGTGGGTTCATAGTGTATTGTGATGCCTCCATAGTTGGTCTTGGTTCTGTTCTTATGCAAGATGGAAAAGTTATTGCATATGCTTCCAGGCAGTTAAAGAATCATGAGAAGAAATACCCCACACATGACTTGGAGCTTGCAGCAGTGGTGTTTGCGTTAAAGATATGCCGACACTACCTTTATGGCGAGCATTCTGAAGTGTTTACAGATCACAAAAGCCTCTGATACATTTTCAAGCAAAAAGAATTAAATTTGAGACGGAGAAGGTGGCTCTAGCTATTGAAATATTATGACATAAATATCCTTTATCACCCTGGCAAAGCTAATGTGGTAGCAGATGCACTTAGTAGGTAGTTAATGGGTGTCTTGGCCCATCTTGCAGTGCAAAGGCAAACTTTGGGTCGAGAAATTCAAAAACTGGCAAATGATGGAATTAGATTAGATGAGACCGAAGAAGGAGGTATAACTGCTTGTGCCTTAGCGCAATCTCTTTAGTTGCGCATGTTAAGACTAAGAAAAATGAAGATTCGTACTTACTGAAGTTAAAAGAAGGAGTCAGAAACAAAGAAATCACTACTTTCACCCTAGGAAGTGATGGAGTTTTGGAGTTGAATGATCGGTTATGTATGCTTGATGTAGATGGACTTATAAAGGCCATAATAGAAGAAGCTCACAGTTTGAGGTACTCTATCCATCCAGGTGCTACCAAAATGTATCTTGACTTGAAAGATTTGTATTGGTGGAAAGTCATGAAGAAGCAAGTAGCAGATCACGTGGCTAAATGTTTGAATTACCAGCAAGTCAACGCCGAGCATCAGAGGCCTGGTGGCCTAGCTCAAGATATAGAGATACCACAGTAGAAATGAGAGATGATTAATATGGATTTCGTAGTAGGTCTACCTCGCACATACCGTAAGCATGATTCAATTTGGGTTATTGTAGACCGACTGACAAAGTCCGCGCATTTCCTACCAGTAAAGACGAAAGATTCTGCAGAGCAGTATGTGCAGTTGTACATCAAAGAAATTGTCCGATTGCATGGTACTCCAACTTCAATCATATCTGACAAAGACCCTCAGTTCACGATGTATTTTTGGCAGGCATTTCAGAAAAGATTAAGTACCAAGGTCAATTTGAGCACTCTTTCCATCCATAGACCGATGGTCAGGCAGAAAGGACCATTCAGACTCTCGAAGATATGTTGCGAGCATGTGTTATAGATTTTGGAGGTAATTGGGATGATCACTTTCCACTTATAGAATTTGCTTCCAATAACAACTATCAGGCCAGCATTGATATGGCTCCTTATGAAGCGTTATATGGGTGAAGATGTAGGTATCCAGTGGGTTGGTTTGAACCAGCAGAGGTGCCATTGATTGGTCCAAAGTTTGTTTGTGAGGCCTTAGAAAAAGTCCAGTTAATCAGAGAAAGACTGAAAGTAGCTCAGTGTCGTCAAAAGTCATATTCTGACAAGAGGCATCGTGACTTAGAGTTCATGGTTGGTGACAAGGTGTTTTTGAAAGTTTCACCAATCAAAGGAGTTATGAGGTTTGGTAAGAAGGGGAAACTTAGTCCGAGATTTATTGGACCTTATGAGATTATAGAAAAGATGGGAAACGTGGCTTATGAGCTGGTGTTGCCCGTTGATTTGTCCTCTGTTCATCCTGTCTTTCATGTGTCTATGCTTAGAAAGTACTTTCATGATGAGTCACATATAATATCAGCTGATATCATAGAAATTAAAGAAGGCTTGACTTATGAAGAGGTACCTATAGAAATTCTCGATAGGCAAGTGAGAAAGTTGATAACAAAAGATATAGCATCCTTAAAAGTTTTGTGGAGTAATCATGATTCAAAAGAGGCTATGTGGGAGGTCGAGGAAGATATGAGGAAGAAATAGCCATATTTATTTTAGGAAAAAGGTATGTGAACCTAGATTTGGCTTGGCATATATATTTTATTTATTAAATACAAGTTAACATGTGTTTATATCCTTGCTAGATTACACTTAGTTGTTAAAGTAATTTAGTTTCTGTCAGAGTATATTTAGTTATTTCATAATTTAGTGCCATGCCAGAGTATATTTAATTCATTAAAGTTATTTACTTTTTGCTAAAGTGTTGTGCTTTAGATTTTGGTTGGTTATTGTAGTACCTCCTTGCGGGAGTGTGAGTAATCAGTTTACGAGATATGTATGGTGCCTATGAATGGCCTGTGATGGTGTCGTTGGTTGTTGTTGGTGTAATTGGGTTATTTGTGGCAGGATATTTTTTTGCATAGTCCAATTTACAGGGGAGATTATGCCGAAACTTTTGAAAATTTAGGGAGTTAGCCAAAATTTTGAGTCCCTTGGGAAAGTGAGTAGTGCTAAGAAAACTTAAGAAGTTCAAGTGAGTAGTGCTAGCAACATTCGAGGACGAATATTTTTAAGGAGAGAAGATTGTAACACTCCTCAAATCTATAGAAGTTTCAACACTCGCTAAATATAGAATTTAATTTTTTTTTCTTAAATTATACTTCTATTACAGATTTAAACCCTTATGATAGGTTTTTGAGTTACTTCTCTATTAATAAATAATTAAAAATACAAATTAGGAGAATATTATTAATTTTAATATTATTAATTATTAAAAGTGAGTATCAATAAATTCGTGTCAAAGAAAAAAGAAGTCTTTAAGAATTTGGGCTTAAATCCCATATAGTACTCTTCTGCTCCAGCGACCAAATCAAAGGCATAACGCCTTGATGAAAGTCAAAACAAACCAAAATACACAAAAGCTTACGAACACAACTGAATAGAGAAAACTCACGGAGATTAGAAACAAAGTTAGCGAACAATTCACGCAGTCAACGGAAAATCTAGGGTTCTTTAAAAACCACTAATTCTTGAACTCAGGTATATAAAATTCTCTATTCTTTATTATCCTACAGTGGTAATAGGTAATAATTAAATAATTAATTCTCTTCTTCCTCTATATCAACAGTAAATTCGATGTTTAGGTGTGTAACTTTAAAATTAATTAAAATGCACTGGTTATTGTAGAATCGATTATTTGACTGGTGTCAATTGGACTGAGGCCTATGTATTGGCTCGAGAAATTTTTAGGTGAGTTGATATACCCCTTTACTAAAGTGGTTTAACTCACAAAAGCACGCATACAAAGTTTTTGATGAATTCCTTAAAAGAATTTATATGTACTTAATTGGGGCGAGTAAGTACCTATTAGCTTAGAATTATTTTCTAGCTAAAGTTTAGATGATAATTTTTATATATGTGCATAAATTTTCAGATTTCTGTGTTATTCTTATATGCCATTTTCATGTTGAAAATTCATGAAGAAGCAAGAATCCTTAGAAATAATTTTGAATGTTTATTTCATTCTTATGCCATGCCTTACCTTAACTTTAAGGATTCTAGAATAAGTATGTTTAAAGATTTAGACTTGAAAAGTCACAAGAAGAAGTTTTAGAAAGAAAAGATTTTGGGAGTATCCAGGCCGAGGGTCCTGACCAAGGTATTGACTTCCTGAAATTACTTGTGCCAAAGTAGGGAGAACATGAGCCGAGGGTCTCGTTGCTGAAAATTTACTTACCCATGCTAAGTTTTGGTACACGAGTGCTGAGAACCATGAAGTGAGTGGCACCTCGTGGATTGGGCCTATTCAACTAGGTTGGGATCGAACCCGTGTCGATTACACAGTGACTAATACAGAAATAGGTCAGGATAGTTGGAACTCCAAAAGTATAAAGTGAAGTATATTTTTTGTTGGAAAGAAAAAAAAATATTTTCTTTTAGAACATTCATAAACTGTTATTATGCAATTATTTTAGAACTGTTCTTATAAGCTTTATGTTTTACATGCATTAAGAACCTTTGCTCATAATGTATATGTTATTAAAGTTTCGTCCCCTGTCGCTGAAACTCACTGAGTACAATAGATGGTACTGACGTTCTCTTTTGGGGACCTACGTTGGTCTGCAGGTATAACGTAGGAACCGGTTTTGCAGGCGAGCAGGCTACGGGTTAGGACTTCCCTCACTTCCAGTAATGTTGGTGAGCCCCACTTTTGTTCGTGGAGTATTCCTTAGAGTCATATTTATTTAGTTTTTTCTTTGTTTACTTAGGGAACTTGCCAGGAAATCTCATGTCCTGAGTAGTGCGTCAGTTTATCAGTAGAGGCTTCATAGACACAATCGGTGGGTTAAGATTCATTTTTTTTATAATGACTTAGAAGTATTTCATTGGTTAATACGAATAAAGTTTTGGAGTTGGTTTGTTTTAAATATTTAAATTAATCAAAAGTATTTGGTTAAAGTATTACCTTGTTGCATATAAAGTTTGAAGTTACAATAGATTTAATAAGCACAGATGGCTCGCTCGGTCATGTTTAGTGATCGGGTGCCGGTCTTGGTTTGTTCAGAAAATGGGTTGTGACATCGGGCATGGCCTTGCGAGTAAGTTTTCACTTCTTTCCTTAGTTCATCCATTCCATATGTGCTGTTTATTCTTGCTGACTTGCTTTCCTTTGCGTGTCAGACTCTCATCTTGGAGATTGAGTGTGACTGGTGAGAGGAGCAGAGGACGGCTCTCTACAAGAGGATGGAATCTAAGTATAGAGAGTATCCTTCAAGCATCGGATGATGGTAAAAATTATTGATGAGGAAGGGCCAGTTCCAAGCATTGCGCGATGAGATCAAGCAGAAGGACGAGGAGCTAAAGGATAAAGATGAGGAGATTATGAGGGTCATAGACCGATGCAGCATGTAGGAAGGGACGGTGAGGTCCAAGGAGGATGAGCTCGAAGTGAACAAAGGGGTGTTGGCTGAGAATGCAGATCTCCAGGCGCAGGTGGCGTCCATAAAGTTTGAGCTTGAACAAAGCAAGGACAGGGTCGTTGACTTGAGGGCGGAATTAAGCGTTAGGGTCGAAGAGCTGAATCTGGCTGAGAGAACCAGGATGGCCGCCGTGGCAGAGGCAGCAGCCTTAGAGGGTACCCTACGTGTTTGTAGGTCTGTGCGGGCTAGCGAGGTGGAAACTTCGGAGCTTAACGTGGCAAGGAGGGAGGAACGGTCGAGGGTTAGGAGGCAGAACTATCTGGGCTGAATGAGCAGGTCGTTACCTTAAAGTCTGATAAGGAGAAACAGCAGGCCCAACAGTCTACTTCTCGTACTTCTGCCGATCCTAGTGTGTCAAGGGAGTTGTACGAGATGTGGGTTCACGCTGAGGCTCAGCTTGACGTGTATAAGTCTTTGAAGGCGGCCGAGAAGGTTTTCCAAGCAGACCTTGAGGGCGTTCGTGTCAAGGTGCACGCAGCTCGTGAAACATGTGGTTACGACCCTGGATCGCCCGGCGGGATGATGATGAAGACGCCTTGGATGGGCTTGTCTCCGACCCTTAATATGATGATGAGTATGCCGATGATGCTAATGGTGATGATGCGGCATGAAGCCTTTGTACTTAGTTTTTTTTTGTTTTGCTGTTTTTTGTGGGGGCGTCCTCGAGCCCTTTGTAAAAAATATTGTATTTGAACAATTGAAATGGAGCAATTGTCTTTTTTCCATGTTTTTTCAGATTTTCTCTTTCCATTTTTCCTCTCTCATTGGCATTTTCTCTTGTGAGAAAGTCCCTGACTTTTAGGCCGTTTGCATGTAAGATTTATTTGGGCAGAGTCGAATATAGACCGATTTAAGGTCAAATATAAGTTAGCTCGAACATGGTCGAGGTTTGATTGATTCGAGCGAGGTTGGATGTAAAGTAATTCAAGCGAGGTCGAACGTAAAGTAATTCGAGCGAGGTCAAATGTAAAATAATTCGAGCGGTGTCGAATGTGAGTTAATTCGAGTGAGGTCGAATGTAAAATAATTTGAGTGAGGGCGAATGTAAAATAATTCGAGTGGTGTCGAATGTGAGTTAATTCGAGCGAGGTCGAATGTAAATTAATTCAAGAGAGGTCGAATGTAAAATAATTTCGAGCGGTGTCGAATGCCAATTAATTCGAGCGAGGTCGAATGTGTATTCTCTTTGTTGGTGTAATGTGCAACTTTGGTGGAGTTGTGTAAGAATGTTGCATACTGCTTTGTTTATTCATTCATTAGAGAATATTACATGTTTCTGTTTTCTCCATACATACATTTGAAAAGTTCCAGTCTATCTAGTCCCTTCATTGCTCGGCCCGGAGAAGTAGTCGATAGGCGGGGCGATGAATTCAACACTTAAACTTTGAGAATCCCTCTTCGTCGCCTCATTAAGAACCTCCCTGATAAAACCCAATTGGGAAAAAACCCAAGTGAGGGAAAAATAGTACAACTTGGAGGACGTCCATTTTCATAAGTTGAAGTATTTGAGGTGGGCGACGTTCCAACTATTTGGCAGTAGCTTTCCCTCCATTGTTTCTAGTTGGAATGATCCTTTATTTGTTGTCGCCGTGATTTTGTATTGCCCGTCCCAATTGGTTCCTAGTTTACCTTCTCTTGTGTCTTTGCTCGCCTGTGTTTTGGCCTTGAGTACATAGTCCCCAACCTTGAGTGGTCTTACTTTGGCCTTTTTGTTGTAGTACCGTTCTGCTTGCTGTTTCTGAGCTATAATTCTTATGTAAGCTATGTCTCTTTGATCGTCTGCTTCGTCGAGGTCTTGCTTCATGTTCTCGCTGTTGCTTGGTCTGCTCTCATTGGAGTATCTTAAACTTGGTTCTCCGACTTCGACTGGTATCACCGCGTCAGTCCCATAGACTAGTGAATATGGCATTTCTCCCGTGCTTGTTTTTAGCGTGGTGCGGTATGCCCATACCACTTCTGGTAGTAGTTCCGGCCACAGTCCCTTGGCGTCCTCGAGCTTCTTCTTCATGATGTCCGGTATTGTTTTGTTGGAGGATTTGGATTGGCCGTTGCCTGCAGGATGATATGGTATAGAGAGTATTCGCTTGATGTGCAATTTCTCGAAGTATTCGGCGGACTTTTTCCCGGTGAACTTGGGTCCGTTTTCACAGCTGATTTCTTTAGGGATGTCGAAGAAGCATATGATGTTCCTCCATATGAATGTGATAACTTCGTGTTCGCATATTTGTGCGAATGCACCTGGTTCTACCCATTTAGAAAAGTAGTTAGTTAAAACCAAAAGGAATCGTACATTATCTCGTCCCGCTGGAAGTGGTCCCATTTAATGAACGACCATGGCGATGTGACTGAGTGGAGGTGCTCGCCCGCTTGCTATATCATTGGAGCATATTTCTGACATTGCTCGCACTTCTTAACAAAGTCGGCGAATTCCTTTTTATGGTGGGCTAGTAATATCCTGGTAGTATGAGGCATCTAACGAGGGCTCGGTTGCCAGTGTGGGCTCCACAGTGTCCTTCGTGTACTTCCTCGAGGATGCGTCTGGTTTGGTTTGGCACTAGGCATTTCGCCAAGGGGCCGCCAAACGTTCTTTTGTAAAAGTCGTGGTTGATGATGTTGTATCTAGCCGCCTGCATTCGAAGCTTCTTGGCTTCTTTTTTGTCTGATGGGAGTACTCCCTCCTGCAAATATGCTATAATACGGTTGCGCCAGTCCCAAGTTAAGTTTACATAGTGTACCTTAATTTGGTCTATTGACGAATGGAGGAGGGTAACCACGTTTTCCTTTCCGCTTATATTCTTAGTGGCTGCTGCTAATTTTGCGAGGCTGTCTGTCTCGATGTTTTGTGCCCGGGGTATCTGGTCGAGTTGACATTCGTCGAACTCTAACAGTAGCTTATGAATTTTTTTCCTAGTACTTTTCCAGCCTTTGTTATTTGATTTGAAAAGTCCTTGTGACTTGGTTGACGACGAGTTGTGAGACACATCGGAGGATGACTCATCGTGCTCCATACTTGAGAGCTAGTCTCAGTCCTGCAATAACGGCCTCGTACTCGGCCTCATTGTTAGTCATATCGGGGGCACCGTATGGACTGACGGATGACTTCGCCTGTTGGGACCTCGAGTACGAGTACCAGTCCAGATCTTGACGCGTTGGAAGCGTCATCGGTGTATAGGACCCATAGGTCGGGTAACTTGAGAGAGGTACGAGAAGCTTCTTGCTCGACCTCAGGCATTATTTCGGCACTGAAATAGGCGACGAAGTTGGCGAGTACCTGCGACTTTATCGATTTTCGCGGCTAATATGTTATATCGTGCTCGCTTAATTCGATGGACCACTTGGTCAATCTCCCCGACAACTCGGGTTTATGTAGGATTCTTTGTAGGGGGAAGGTCGTGACCACCGAGATAGGGTGGCATTGAAAATAGGGTCTAAGCTTTCGTGAAGCTACGACCAATGCCAGGGCTATCTTTTCGAGGTAGGGGTACCTTGTTTCGACGTCGACCAGGGTTTTGCTAATGTAATATATTGGAGATTGCGTACCTTTGTTCTCACGGACCAACACTGCACTTACTGCGACGTCTGATACGGCCAAGTAGTTTAAGAGACATTTGCCGGGTTCTACCTTGGCGAGTAGCGGGGGCAAGGACAATTATGCCTTTAGTTTTCTTAGGGACTCGATGCACTCGAAATTCCACTATAGTCCATTGTCCTTTTTTAGCACGTTGAGGAATTTGTGGCATCTATCAGAGGATCGTGAGATAAACCTCGACATGGCGGCTATATGGCCGGTCAGTTTCTGTACATGTTTCTTACTGGTCAATATTTCAGGAATTCCCTCAATGGATTTGATTTGATCGGGGTTGACCTTAATGCCCCTTTGCGACACCAGAAAATCGAGGAACTTCCCAGAGGTCACTTTGAAGGCACACTTTTTGGGGTTACACTTCATGCTGTATCGCCTTAGTATATCGAAGGCTTCCTTCAGGTGGTCGATGCGGTCCTCCTTTCTTTTTGATTTGACCAACATATCGTCTATATAGACTTCCATTGTTTTGCCGAGTTGGTCTTTGAACATCTTGGTGACCAGCCTTTGATAAGTCGCCCCTCCATTCTTCAACCCGAACTACATGACTCTGTAGCAGTACGTCCCTTGGTGGGTGATGAAAGTGGTCTTTTCCTGGTCCTCTTCCTCCATGAGGACTTGTTGTAGCCTGCGTAGGCGTCTAAGAAACTTAACAACTCGTGCCCCGCTGTTGCGTCGATGAGTTGATCGATGTGGGGAAACGGAAAGGAGTCTTTTGGGCAAGCTATGTTTAGTCTGTGAAATCCACGCACATGCGCCACTTCCCATTTTTCTTCTTCACCATGACCACGTTGGCGACCCATTGGGGGTATTTTAACTCTCGGATGAAGCCGTTAGCGATCAATTTTTCTACCTCTTCGCGCACGACATCATTAATTGCAGCATTGAATTTTTTTTCTGATTTGTCGTACCGGCAAGTAGAGTGGGCCGATGTTCATCTTGTGTGTAGCAATGTCTTTGGATACCTGGGGGAGAAAGCAAACAAATCGACGTTGCCAATTAAAAATTTATGAAATTTACCTAGTTCTGAGAGTTTGTGGCCGATGTAAGCGTTTTTTTTGTGGTTGCTTCTATCCAGTTTGACAGGATCAAGGTCTTCAAACGTTGACCCTGTGGCTTCCACGATGCCGAGGTCCTTGATCTAAGCCCACCTATACCACTATTTAAGTAGCAAGGCAGGGCCGAAGCAGCTTTTACCCGACAGGGTCGGGATCGATATCCACAGCGAGTTATGTAATGGGAGTCGAGTTTCTACTTGATTTAGTGGTGTTTCATGTTCTTAAATGCTCTTCTCAACATAATTTGATTTTGAATCTATTCTAAGTTGAGTCTAAAATGTAATATTATCTAACTAACTACAGTATTTTTGTGGATCTTTATCAAATGATTAAAGTCACTAGGGTTGCAACTTACTCCTAGGCAAGTGACTAATGGGATCTAAAATCTAGGATAAGATTTTGAATTATGGGCAAATGACATAACCTCATACTAATTTACTCACCCAATACCTCTCGATAATTTGGGTGACTTTTCCCGAGTTGGCTTTCTCAAGCCCAATTAAGTGTTTCAACAAATCAAATGAAATGGCTCAAGCCGGGTATCACTATCTCTAGTTTCTACCCTTTTATTAGGGCTATCAGTCTCGTGAGTTCACCCCAATACCTTGTAATCCTATTTACCTAGACTTGGGTCATCTCTCTCAAGAATAACCTTAGTCAAAAAGGCATAAATTAGTGCTTGCAACCACTAATTTAGTCAATGAAGCATGAAATAGACTAAAAGTCATACACCAAATCGCACATTCATCCCAAAATAGAAGACCCATTAGTTACCCATACTAGGGTTGGGTCACAACCCTAGCTTGAGGGTCTAGGTACTCATTATCATGCATGAAATTAAGATAGATGATGAAATTAAACCCATAAATGTTGATTACAAGAAGAAAATTTAAGAAGTATGGTATAATCTAAGCTAAATTTACTCAAAATTGAATAAAAACAATATTCACGAGCTCCCTATTTTGTCTGATACCCTAAAAATGAGAAAAAGTTGAATTTATACTAAGCTGAAAATACTGGACAAAATTGCCCTACGGAGAGTTCGCTCCCGACGAAATTTTAAGCGCTCCAGCGGATTGGCTTCCGTTGCAGCGGAGTAACAACCGCTGCAGTGTTTCTGGACCTAGGTACTATCTGCATCTCTATTCCGCCCCCAGCGGAATTTCACAGTGCCACAGTGGTTCCTGAAAGCGCGGCAGCGTAATAATACCGTTGACCGCTCTATTATGAATAACTTCAGATTGGTAAGTCTCTGGTCTTAGGAATCCGCTCCCAGCGGATATTTGAATGCTGCAGCGGTAAGGAAAACGCTGCAGCGGAATTTTAGCATGGACAACGACTCAGCTAGGTCTCAAAAGCAGAGTCTTCTGGAATTTGTACCGGGACAGCGGATGGAATTCCGCTGCAGCGAAGTGACAACCACTGCAACACAATTTAACGTGGACAGCGGCTCAGCTGGCTCTCAAAAATAGAACCTATGGACTTTTAACCTGGCAACGGATGGAATTCCGTTGCAGCGAAGTGACAACTGTTGCAGCGGAATAGTGGCACTCTCAGCGCTTCTACTGGGTTCTGGGCCAGTGCATGTTCTACTCCTGTTTGAGTTATTTTCAGTCAACATCTTCAATTCAACTCAAATCCTACAATTTAAACAACTTGCATCAAATTTCGGGAGTATCTTAATGCATTTTTGCCTCAAAACCTAAGAAAACGAGAGTAAATCATAGGTACAAATCCCTAGTTATCAAATCCCCCAAACTTAAGTCTTTGCTTGTCCTCAAGCAAACAAGATAACTCCTACCTCTGTAAACAAAAGAGAAAGTATTTCAGCTGCTCAAACATGACTTCATCAAGCTTCAATTGGGACTAACAATTATCCTCAACACAAATGCATTATTGACAAGATTATGCAATGACTTTCTTAGTTCACTAGATCTAATGTGACACCAAAGCTTCAAGAGTTGACTCAATTCGTCAAAGAGCTTCTCTCTTTCACCTAAATCACTGTGGATCCCAGACTCTTTCTCCTCTACACTCCATGGGTTCATCTCACTGAATAGAATGCCCTCTCATAATTGAGATTATTAAGGGGTGCTCTCTTTACTCTCAAAAGAACGCCACAAGTCCGGCTTTAAGTACCACAGGCTCGCCCCTTGTGTAAATCACCACTAATTAAAGCTCACTCAACTTGAGATCCTATAGGACTTTAATGGGATGTAATTAAGGCTTTTTGGATCAAATTTGGACAGGATAAACTACTATAGAACATCTCTATAGTCTTAATCTCTTCCTTGGGTTACTTAGAGAGCCTCATTGTCGCTCTTTCTTTTACTTGAAGCTCACTTTTCTCCTTTTTTCTTTCTTTTTCGTCATTTCAAGCCTTTTTTACTTTTGCTTTATTGAATCCTTTAAACTCTTTGCTTTTATTTTTTCCTTGTTTTTCAATTCAACATTTTCATTGACCTTTCTTTATGACAATTCCTTTCATAATTATGAATTTCCTCATCTCTCCCCAAACTTGTGATTTTTGTTCATCATGAGTGCTCAAGGAAAGAATGGGTGCCAAGAGAGGGTCATTAGAGAACGAATGAAGGTTTGTAATGTGGTTTTGAACAAATAGGCTCAAGCTCGAAAGGGGTTGACTAAGAATCTTGCCTTGGTAGGCTATAGAAGTCTTTTAATATCAACAGGGAATCAAGGAGGGCCTATGATCATTTCACAAGTCGAGTTAACTTAAGATTTCGCCTAGAAAAACACTTGGGGAAAGTTCTAGACTTTCAGGCACGGCACTCGGGATCTGCAAATCAAACCTCACGTCTCAAACCTCAGGATCGTTAAAGAGCGTAGATTCAAGGGCCCACAACAACCTCGGTTTAGATTGAACACTCTCATATGGAAGTGAGGTGGTGTGTCCCTCTGGATCCTCAAGCTGGATCTCCATATCATCAGTCCTCGGGATGATGCCTCTACGAACTGGGGCTGAGGTAAGCTCCGACTCCTGAACCTATGCAGCCTGATCAGTGGGTGCGGACTCTCCTATCAACAAATCAAGGGGGATGTCTTCTGCCGTGGTGAGCTTCGCGACCTCCTTCTCCAAAGCAGCTTGAGTTGTCTGCATATCCACCTGAACCTTCTTCATATCATCCTGGGACTTCTTTATTTTCTTCAAAAATTTGCCCAAATAGTGAATCTCCCTCCCATGCTTGTCCAAGGTCTCCATGATCTTCTTCTAGTTATCAACCAGGATCCTCAATGTCTCCTCCAGTAATGGAGGCAGTGTAAGTTGTGTTGGAGCTGACTGAGTTGCAACAGTAGTAGAAAGATCAGTGAGCTTAGAAGAAGCTACCTGCAGCCAGTTGGTGATACCAACTAGAGTCTGAGAGTAAATGGAAGATGTAGGCACTGGGACTGGAATGGACATGGAAAGACCCGAGGAAGACTCCGGGCCGGCAGCAACAGTGGGTCCCTCAGCAGCAGTGGAAGGCTCAACAGCAGTAGAAGTACCAGTGGCAGTAGATGCAGTGGCCTTCCCTTTTGCCTTGGGGTTGTCCGGACCTTTCAGACTATACCATGAAAAAGCTGATTTTGGCCCGTAACATCAAATTCCCTTTCCTCAACTTCCATGTCCCTAAAGTACGTAGTGAGAAAGTTGGGAAAGGGATAAGAGGCCTCATTTCTCTGTACAATCCAGTCAATAACCCTGGCCATGATATTCCCGATATTGATCGGGATGCCATCCATAATTGCTCCAACAATCAGGGCCCGAGAAACGGGCATGTCACTGTCATGAATGATGGGATCTATCCGGCTGCAAACAAAGGTCGCCCAACCCTTGGCCTCAAAGCTGAGTGTGTTCCTATAGATGACAGAACCTGCAGTCAACCAAGCTAGAGTAGTCCCCGGGATAGCAATAACAGAAGCCAACCAAGGACAAGCCAAATCTCCCAAAGCCACTTTATCCTGGTAGCGGGTCTCATCTTCATTCACAAAGCCCGCATAATCATTGAATGCACTACCACTGTACAAGATCTTCCTGTTTAGGACCTGAGTAAGATATGTGGCCCTTTTTGTGAGGGCCACATTAGCATAAAACTCCTTCACAACATACTCATGGGCATCCTCAACTTTTCTAGTGAAGAAACCCCACCCCGCTCTTTCCTCAAATTGCTTCTTGACATTTGGGTTATGAGGTAGCATATCCTTAACAACGAAAGGCCTCTCAGGATTCAGTGAACTCTGGGGCCACCAATCTATGAATTGGTGATAGGTCGTCTCATAAATAAAATGATCCTGCCACACTAATGGGTTTCTCATCCGGAGAAGCCCTGCTGTCTGTACTTGGGTGTCACCACCCCTGCCATCATCTGGTGTCTCGTCGGAGCTGTCAAGGTTGATAGAAGCAGGGGCGGTGGACTGAGTTGCTGCACCGGTATCCTGAGGGGTTATGGAATTACTGAAAGACCCAAAATGTCTGAAGAGTCTGACCTAGTAGGCTCGTTGACAAGCCTTCTGGGTTGGGACAATGCCTCTGCTAGGGCTGCTCCACTGTTTCCCTCTGAAGCTTCCCGGGAGGGTACATATTCACTTGATTCAGATTGATCGGGAGTTGGTCTTTTTCGTGTTTGCTTCTTCTCAATGGTCTTTGTCGGGCCTAAGGGGGCTGCCTGTTGTTTGCCCTTGCCCCGACCTCTAGAAGAGTCACCCCTCCCGGGTTGCTTGTCTTCTCCTCCTCGTGATCTAACCATTCTCTGTAACATGTCAAGGACAATTGATAAAACATGGTGCACAAGTACCCAATGAAAACACAGACATCAGTAAGGCAGAGAAGAAAATAGTGTAGGATGCAGACTTCCGTTGTCGGCGGAAGAGTAAATGCTGCAGCAGAAAAGTCACCGTTGTCAGCGGAATACTGACCGCTGCAGTGGAATTTGGGGATCAGACTACCCCATTCACTGATATTTGAAAAATGCGCCCAGCAGAATACTGACCACTGCAGTGAAAGGCCACTGCTGTCAATGGATTTTTGGCCACTGCAGCGGTTTTCATCAGGCAAAAATAGCAGCAGATGGTTCCGCTGTCAGCGGAATTCAACATTGACGTGCACTAACAGCGGTGTTCAAACTAGGGTTTTACCAATTTTTGATAATTTTGACATGAAGCACATGTAATAAGAACCCTATATCTCCTTAGGCAACAAGAAATCACTACCCCATAGATTTTAACACATTGGTGAAACATTCTCAAGCATTAGGGCTTAAATGACTACCTTTCTAGAAAAGAAAACTAATAAAAACAAGCTAAAAGTTAAAATCTACAATTAAAATCAAATAATATGAGCATACCACTGCTAGATGATGATGATGTTAAGATGTGAGAATTCTTTTTGAAGCTCAGATGTACAATGCAGAGGTTGAGAACAGTAAAAATTATCTATGAGAGCCAAATGGGTGAAAAGAGTAAAAGGAGGGGGCAATGTATATTTATAGGCGAGAACTGGGGCCCCACTGACTTACCAAGGGCAGCAGCCGAATTTTATCACTGACCGCACTTTTAAGCATTTCATAGAGCTGGGCACCAAAGATCTCCGCTGTCAACGAAATTTTGCCGCTACAGCAGAATCCCACCGCTGTCAACGGATTTCCAATCGCTACAGCGGAATGGGGATCCAGAGAGTTGTGACCTTTCTGGAATTTTGGCTCAAACTTGACGTGACAACGGAATGTTTTTCGCCGCAGCATTTTTGTGACCGCTGACCGCGAAAATGTGACCACTGCAGCGGTTTGAATTGGTAGCCCAATTTTTTCCAGATTTAGTTCCTGCACTGCATCCACCAAATCCTACACCAACTTCACAAACAGGTTAGTTCAAGAAAAATCTACTCTAACAAGAACAAACAAAAAGAATGAAAAGAAAACAGTTGGGTTGCCTCCCAAGAAGCGCCTGATTTAACGTTGTGGCACGACACATGTTACCATGATCAAGTAAAATTTCAACAAAGCCACCACGTGGCTATATTCAAATTTTCCCAAGTAGTGTTTGACCCGATGCCCATTCACACGAAAAATTTCACCATTCTTGTTTTGAGATTAAGGGCACCAAAGGGTGTAACCAATACTACCTCAAACGGACCACTCCACTTTGATTTAAGTTTGCCCGGAAAGAGACAAAGCCTTGAATTGAAGAGCAATACCAAGTCTCCCACTTTGAATTCCCGGTGCTTAGTATACTTGTCATGCAAATACTTCATTTTCTCCTTGTACAAAGAAGAGCTTGCATAGGCATGGAATCTAAACTCATCAAGCTCATTAAGGTGATCAACACGAAGATTTGCAGTAGAGTCCTAATCCAAGTTCAACTTCTTCAAAGCCCAAAGTGCCTTGTGCTCCAACTCAACCGGGAGGTGACATGCCTTACCATACACCAACCGGGGCAGTGACATACCAATTGGGGTCTTGAAGGCAGCCCTATATGCCCAAAGTGCAGCATCAAGCTTTTTAGACCAATCGGTCCTATTTGCATTCACGGTCTTGGACAAAATGTTCTTGATTTCCTGATTTGAGACTTCAACTTGCCCAATGGCTTGAGGATGGTAAGGAGTGGACACTTTGTGATTTACCCCATACTTGGAAAGCAACGAATCAAAAGCCCGATTGCAAAAATGAGACCCCCTGTCACTTATGATAGCCCAAGGAGTCCCAAATCGTGTGAAAATATTTTTCTTGAGAAAACCAACTACACTCTGGGCTTCATTATTGGGAAAAGCCACGGCTTCAACCCATTTTGAAACATAATCCACAGCAACGAGAATGTAGGTATTACCACACGAGCTGACAAACGGACCCATGAAGTCAATGCCCCACACATCAAATATATCAACCTCAAGGATCGTTGTGAGGGGCATTTCATCCTTCTTTGGTATACCACCTGCTCTTTGACATTCGTCACACCTTTTTACCAAGTTACTCGCATCTTTGTACAAAGTAGGCCAATAAAATCCGCAACTTAGAACTTTTGAAGTTGTCATTGCCCCACCGTGATGACCATCGTAGGGCGAAGAGCGGAAAGAATCAAGAATGGACAATTGCTCTTCTTCGGGGACACAACGCCGTATGACTCCATCATTGCATATTTTGAAAAAATACGGCTCACACCAATAATAATCCAAGTTGTCCCGTCTAAGCTTCTTCCTTTGGTTAGAAGAGAGCTCAAACGGGACAACACCGGTAACAAGAAAGTTGGTAATGTCCATAAACCATGGCATTTCATGCATAGAGACTGAGAGAAGCTGCTCATCCGGGAAAGTATCATTGATCTCAAGGCCATCATTTGGACTTCCTTGCTCTTCCAACTGGGATAAATGATCGGCAACTTGATTTTTGCTCCATTTTTATTAACAATTTCTAGATCAGACTCTTGGAGTAATAAGACCCACCTCATAAGCCTAGATTTTGAATCCTTTTTCATCATTAAGTACCGGAGCGCCGCATGATCGGTGTGCACTATCACCCTGGCGCGCATAAGGTAAGGTCTAAATTTCTCCATTGCAAAGACAATAGCTAACAATTCCTTTTCGGTGACGGTGTAGTTAACTTGGGAGGAATTCATGTTTTTGCTTGCATAATAAATGGGGTGAAAGATTTTGTTCATCCTTTGGCCTAAGACCGCACCCACCGCCATGTCACTTGAATCACACACGAGCTCGAAAGGAGAGCTCCAATTTGGTGCGGTGATTATTGGTGTGGTAGTCAAGTTATGCTTCAACAACTCAAAAGCTTGCATACATTCTTCATTGAACTCGAACTTGGCATCTTTCTCCAATAGCTTGCATAGGGGATTTACCACTTTTGAAAAATCTTTAATGAATCTCCGGTAAAATCCTGCATGCCCAAGGAGACTACGGACTCCCTTCACCGAAGTTGGAGGAGGCAACTTGGAAATAACCTCGATATTGTCTTTATCCACTTCAATGCCATCTCTTGAGATTTTGTGGCCGAGGACTATGCCCTCCTCGACCATGAAATGGCATTTTTCCCAATTCAATACAAGGTTAGTTTCTTCACACCGGGCAAGGACTTTATCAAGATTTTGCAAACACTCCTCAAATGAGTCCACGACCACGCTGAAGTCATCCATGAACACCTCCAAAAAATATTCAACCATATCAGTAAAAATTTCCATCATGCACCGCTGGAATGTGGCGGGTGCATTGCACAAACCAAATGGCATCCTTGAAAAATCAAATGTCCCGTAGGGATAGGTGAAGGTTGTCTTTTCCTGATCTTCTGGCGCTATGAGAATCTGATTGTAGCCTGAATACCCATCCAGGAAACAATAGAAAGCCCGCCCAGCAAGTCTATCAAGCATCTGGTCCAGAAATGGCAATGGAAAGTGATCCTTTCGGGTCACCTTATTCAGCTTTCGGTAATCCATACAAACCCTCCAGCCAGTCACGGTCCGAGTGGGAATGAGATCATTCTTGTCATTCTTCACCACGGTCATACCACCCTTTTCCGGAATACACTGCACTGGTGAAGTCCAAGCACTATCAGAGATTGGATAAATAACCCCAGCATCAAGCCATTTGATTATCTCCTTTTTGACCACCTCTTGCATTGCCTCATTCAAGCTCCGTTGATGTTCCACGGACAGTTTTTCATCATCATCAAGAATAACTTTATGCATGCAAAAGGCGGGGCTTATGCCCCGAATATCAGCTAGAGTCCAACCTATGGCCTTCTTTATCCTTTGGAGCACTTTGAGTGTAGAATCTACCTGCAATTGGGTTAGGAAAGAAGAAAGTATAACAGGTAAAGTACAAGAAGGACCCAAAAATTCGTATCTGAGGTATGGTGTAAGGGGCTTCAACTCCAAGGTAGGTGGCTCCTCAGTTGAGGGCTTTCTCGGAGGAGCTTTCCGATTCTCCAAATCCAAAGATAGCTTGCGAGGTCCATAAGAATAAGAACCCATGCCTTGCAATGCATTGGTACACTCGATCAAACCATCCACCACAACATCATCATGATTCAATAAAACTGCTTCCACGGGATCTTCAACATTTATCATTGTGCTTGTCTCATCAATTATGACATCGGTGACAAGGTCCACAAAAGAACACACCTCTCTGCTATTAGGTTGCCGCATTGATTTGCAAACGTGTAAAACAACCTTTTCATCACCCACCCGGAAGGTGAGCTCCCGGCCTCCACATCAACCAAGGCCTTCCCCGTTGCAAGGAAAGGTCTTCCCAAAATAATAGGTACTTCATATTGAATAATTAATAACTAAAATTCCAACTCCAATAGTTTAGTCATTTACTATGCATATAAGATTTCTATTATGTGGGCCCGCTTAGCTCAGAGGTTAGAGCATCGCATTTGTAATGCGATGGTCATCGGTTCGATTCCGATAGCCGGCTTTTCCATATTCTATTTCTTATTCCATTTTTTAGATGATTGATAATGTTCCTTTGAAATCAAAGAATATTGAAATAGCACCTTTTTGAAAGTTCTTTTTTTCATTTTTTTGATAAATAGACTACTTTTGATAAGCCATTTTTTGGTTTCTCTTGAAACTCTTCGAAATAATTTTATTTTTCCTTTTAAAACTTTTAGAATTATAAAATATTTCTTTTTGAATTTTCCAAATTTTTTTCGAGTTCCTTAAAAATGGGCTCAAAAAAGGAAGGGCGTTTTCAAGGAAAAGTTTGATTCAGAGGGAGAAGAAGAGGAAAAAATTGGAACAGAAATATCATGCGATTCGTCGATCTTTATTAAGAAATTACTTAAGTCAAGTTCTTGTGCTATATATCGTTCGTGATCCCCACCTGGGAATCACATCACTCTCTTTTGATTGAAGAGGGAATGCTTCAGAATTAGACTAGGGGCCTTATGCCAATCAACATCGTTCGTTCTCCCCGCCCGGGAAGAACTTCACTCCCAAGACGTTAAGCTAGAAAGACTAATAGGTTTGGCGCTATTCCTCGGTTCTGGCCGAAGAAGCAATGTCACTCGATCATTATCAAACTGACTGCAATTTTTTTCTGTCCGTGAAGATCCCGCCTTTTTTCCACAAGAGATTTCTCTCCTCCAAGGATTGAGAGCTTATTCCCTTCTTGTTCACCTTTCTTTTTCTTTACTTATTTTCTTTATTGAATGAATGGCTCAATAGCTTTCTTTATTCAATTAGAAAAGGGGCTAATGGAAACTCAGGAGCTTCACTCAGAGCTATTAAGCTCTTTGGGGGAAGTCAGAAGTTCTTCCACTCGGAATTGCATCAGAGAAGAAAGCTCCACAGAAGACTCTGAATGAGTAGGAATTGGCTCACTAGNAATAGAAATCTAAAAAAAAAAATTGTATTATTATACCAAATCCTTATTTTGTCCTTTATTGTATTGTCCTAAATTTTGCAATAAAAAAAAATTTCGCGGGAGAAAGCGCCATTATTATCTTATTTACTTTGATTCCGACAAACTAACTACTTTTTTGTGTTTGAGAATACATGAATTAATCTCTAGTTCGTTCCGCCATCCCGACCAGTGAACCATTAAGATTCCTTTTTCAGTAGAATCTTTTGCATTCACAAGTTCCGTCATTCCCATCACTTCTTACTTAATGGTTTGGTCCGGATTCTACAATGGAGCTCAGAATGAAATTGGTTCTTGAGTCAATCTTCTCAGTCTTTATTGGCTCGAAGCTCTTGATTTTTTTTTCTATTTCTATAAGATTAATTTTGTTATAATCGACCTCATAATGCAATATCACAAAATCCGCGGGCAAGATGAATTTGTCAATCTGCACCAAAACATCATCAATGATTCCCAAGGGTCGCTTCATAGATCGATCCGCCATTTGAAGTCGCATTGAAGTTGCTCTAGGTTAGCCAATTCTGTCACGACCCAAAATCCATAAGGTCGTGATGGCGACGGGCATCAATGTCAGGCAAGCCAAATCATTAATTAATTGAAATAACTTTCCGATTTTAACATTTATGAAAACATTTCCTTTCACTTTATTACATATTAACCAAATAAAATTCTGTTAATTAAAAACAATGGTTTGAATACTACACTTTAGAAAATATATCCCAACACATCCCAAAACCAGAGTCACAAGTACATGAGAAATTTCTAAGGATTTATACAATCATTACAAAGCCTGTCCGAAATACAAATTGGACAAGGAAATTTAAAATTAAAATAAATACAGTACGAGAGAGACTCTGTCAGCTGCGGATCGCCTCCCATGATGCAACTCGCCTAAGTCTCTAAATCCTCCATATTGCTATGAAAGTACCTGTGCAATAAAATGCACAGCAAGTGTAGCATGAGTACAAAAACAACGTGTACTCAATAAGTTGCACGCCTAACCTCAGAGAGGTAGTGACGAGAGGTCAAATTAGACACTTACTAAAGGTCAATTTATAATATTTAAGTGTGACACTAAGCATGATTATCATAGGAAATTTATTAAAATCAGAAATAAATATTTTCAACTCCTTTCACGTTTAACACTTTGTATCTTCGTCATATTAATAACAATTAATCAACAGGGGTGATTTAATCAAATAACAATTAATCGACGGGAAGGAACAACTTCTTCCAAAATCTTTTTAATAACTTTAATCTCTGTCATTTCAATTGACAACTTAATATTTTTCAGGCCAGTAATCAGGAAACATCATAGCAACTACGCAGTAAATATCATGTGCAAGCAATGCCGAGGGTCGAACGGCGCGGAACAACAATAATAAATTGTGCACTGCCGAAGGGTCGAACGGCTCGAACCATAGATGCATCTATCTGCCCCGCTCGCGAATCGATCATGCGACGTGGTTATACATACAAATAATAAGTCTAGCCTGCTCGCGAATCATACATGCGACTCAGATGCTCATATGTACACATATCCACATAATAAGTCTGTATTTTTATTAAGAAAACAGTTCTTTCTCAGGAAAGTGGTAAAATTCTTCTTAAAGGAACATGACATATATTTTTTTTAAATCTTTGTTTTGAAACTCTTTTGCCAAGCTTAATGATATTCCATAATATAACCCTACCAGGTATACAATTATCCACAGAGGATTCAATTCTCTTTCTAGATGATTAAGGAAATAAACTTTTGTTCTTCTTTAGACATTCAATTACGATTTCGATTATATTAGCAATTTAGTATTACAGGCAGGATCACAGGTATAACACGTAAGGCATGCTAGTGGGTCCTAGACTACCCGGACAAGGCATAATAGTAGCTACGCACGGACTCCCGTCACTTCGTGCGTACGTAGCCCTCGAAGATAATAGCATATACCTAATTAATTCACATAGGGGGACAATTCNTTCCTACCAATTTCCATGCCTAATCCATGCATATAATCTTGTATTTAACTTAGAAGCATGAAGGAGTTACTTACCTTGACATTTCATGAAGGAATCCTCTCTTTGAAGCCTCCCAAGATCGACCAAACCAAAGAAGAAATGAAGAAATGGCCACAAATTCTCGGTTTTAAAACATTCTGCCCAGCCCATTTCCCGCACCTGCGGTCCCCTTGTCGCACTTGCGCTTCCGCAGGTGCGCCCAAATCTCCCGCACCTGCGGCCAAAGCCTCGCAAGTGCAGTTACACCAGATGACATCAACCTTTAGCTTTCTTCAAACTCCCAAACTTGATCCGTTAACCACCCGGAATCCACCCGAGGCCCCCGGGACCCCGTAAAATTATACCAACCTGTTCCAAAACATAATGCGGACTTGCTCGAGGCCTCAAATCACATCAAACAACATCGAAACCACGAATCGCACCCAAATCCCAACTTTATGAACTTAGAAATTTTCAACTTCCGCATCTGATGCCGAAACCTATCAAATCACGTCCGATTGACCTCAAATTTTGCGCACAAGTCATATTAAACATTACGGACCTGCTCCAACTTCCGGAATTGCATTCAAACCTCGATATCAAAACTTTCACTTTCGGTCGGATTTCTCAAAAACCTTCAAATTTCTATCTTTAGCCAAATACCTACGGACATCCAAACTCACTTTCGATCACGCTCCCAACTCCAGAATCACCATAAGAAGCTATTCCCAGACTCGGAATCCCCAACGGACATTAACATCACTGAAATGCATTTCAAGCCAAACTTAGGAAATTCCTTCAAAAATGCTGACTTCCATAATATACGTCGATACGCTCCCGGGTTATCCAAAACCCGATCCGGACATACGCCCAAGTCTCTAATCATCATACGAACCTGCAGGAACCTTCAAATCCTAATTCAGAGTTCGTTTACTCAAAATTCCAATCTTAGTTGATTCTTCCAACTTAAGGCTTCTGAAATGAGAATTCTCTTTCCAAATCAACTCTAACTTTCCCGAAATTCAATTCTTACCACACCTACAATTCATAATACCTGAAATGGAGTTGCTCACGACTTCAAACCGCTGAACGACGCGCTAGAGCTCAGAATGACCGGTCGGGTCGTTAAAAATTCCCAAGGTTTTAAAGACAGAATAAGGCATTAAATTGATACTAGCACCCAAGTCACACAATGCCTTGGAAAAATCCGCGCTACCAATAGTGCAAGGAATAGTGAAAGCTCCGGGATCCTCTAGTTTGAGTTCCATTGAGTGCACAATTTCACTCACTTGGTGGGTCATCTTGATTGTCTCGTACTCCATGGATCTCTTCTTCATGACCAAGTCTTTAATAAACTTGGCATACCCGGGCATTTGTTCAAGTGCCTCAACTAATGTACGTTGATGGAAAAACTGTTCATCAAATCTATGAACTTCTTGAATTGATTCTTCATCTTTTTCTTAGAAAATCTTTGAGGATAGGGAGAGGAGGTCTAGGCAATGGAATCTTGACTTTTGGCATAACCGGTTCGGGTATGTCAATTATGTGTTCCCTAGGTGGGTTCACATCATTTTGTGTTTCCTCCTCATTATCATTTATGTCAATCCTCACTTCATTATTCATCGTCTCTTCAACCACATTTTAAACCTCAAAAGGAACCTCAACATGTTGCAAGTCAATCATCACCAACAACCCTCTTTTGCTTTGAAGAACTAGCCTCACCACCACGACCACACCTTGTGGTCACCGCCATCGTATGTCCGATATTGTTGTTGTTGTTGTTCACACCCTTAGGGTTCACCACCGTGTCACTAGGTAGTGCCCCCTTCGTGCGAGTGTTCAAAGATTGTGAAATTTGTCCCATTTGGACCTCAAGATTGCGGATTGAGGTAGTGTGGGAGGAAATTTGAGCATCCAAATCCGCATTCCATTCCATCACATGTTTAAACATGTGCTCGATTCGGCCCATTTCATTGCTTGAGGAGATTTGACCTTGTGATTGATATGGGGGTGGATTGTTGGGTTGTTGATACATCGGGGGGCCTTTGAAATCCTGACCCCCGATTTCCATTTCCACCCCAATTGCTATTGTTGTTCCCGTTCCAATTGTTGTTATTGCCTCTCCATTGTTGATTGTTGTTCCCCCATTGCTAGAGTTGTTATTGTTATTCCAATTACTTTGTCTTTGATTGTTCCAGTTTTGGTTGTTCCCTTGATTGTTCCTTTGCCCTTGAAAATTGTTGGCGTACATTACATCTTCATTTTGCTCATCATAGGAATCTTCTTGATTATACTCACTCACTCCTTGGTCACATTGGTCATTGTTGTTTTGCATTTGATTTCCATGAGGCCTTCGCTTGTTAACCAAAAGATTTACCCACCTCCATAGCATGCACTTGCTTTGGGCCTTGTAATTGTTGAAGTTGCGCCTTAGCAAGTTGATTCATGGTGGTGGTAAGCTCGGCAATGGCTTGACCATGGTCTTGTAGCTCTTTGTGGTGATTTATCACACTTGGATCACCCTTGGGAACATTTACTCGACACTTCAATGCTGACGAAGTGTCAGCCATTTCATCCAAGATGTCGCATGCCTCATTGTAAGATAACTTCATAAAGTTTCCCCCAGCGAGTTGGTTGACCACACACTAATTTGTAGTATTAATGCCCCTGTAAAAAGTCTGATGTATCATGGCTTTTGTCATATCATTGTTTGGGCATTCTTTGACCATAGTTCTGTAGCATTCACAAATCTCGTGAAGGGGCTCATTCGGCTCTTACTTGAATGCCAATATCTCATCCCTCAAAGCTGCCATGTCCCCCGGTATAATATTTGCCAGAGGATCAGCCATAAGTACCTGTATTGATTGGAACACATAAGTTAACAACAACAACAACAACAAAAACAATATACACCACTACTCAAATACATAGTGAACACCGTCTTAACTCCCCGGCAACGGCGCCAAAAAGTGATCTAAGCCCACCTATACCACTATTTAAGTAGCAAGGTAGGGTCGAAGCAGCTTTTACCCGACAGGGTCGGGAACGATATCCTTAGGGAGTTATGCAATGGGAGTCGAGTTTCTACTTGATTTAGTGGTGTTTCATGTTCTTAATTGCTCTTCTAAACATAATTTGATTTTGAATCTATTCTAAGGTTGATTCTAAAAAGTAATATTATCTAACTAACTACAATATTTTTGTGGATCTTTATCAAATGATTAAAGTCACTAGGGTTGCAACTTACTCCTAGGCAAGTGACTAATGGGATCTAGAATCTAGGATAAGCTTGTGAATTATGGGCAAATGACATAACCTCATACTAATTTACTCACCCAATACTCACGATAATTTGGGTGACCTTGCCCGAATGACTTTCTCAAGCCCAATTAGGTGTTTCAACAATTCAAATTAAATGGCTCAAGTCGGGCATCACTATCTCTAGTTTCTACCCTTTTATTGGGGCTATCACTCTCGTGAGTTCACCCCAATACCTTGTTAGCCTATTTACCTAGACTTGGGTCATCTCTCTCAAGAATAACCCTAGTCAAAAAGGCATAAATTATTGTTTGCAACTACTAGTTCAGTCAATGAAGCATGAAATAGACTAAAAGTCATACACCCAATCGCACATTCATCCTAAAATAGAAGACCCATTAGTTACCCACACTAGGGTTGGGTCACAACCCTAGCTTGAGGGTCTAGCTACTCATTATCATGCAAGAAATTAAAATAGATGATGAAATTAAACCCATAAATGTTGATTACAAGAAGAAAATATAAGAAGTATGGTAGAATCTAAGCTAAAATTACTCAAAACAGAATAAAAACACTATTCACGAGCTCCCTATTTTGTCTGATACCCTAAAAATGAGAAAAAGTTGTATTTATACTAAGCTGAAAATACTGAACAAAATTGTTCCTACAGAGATTTCGCTCCCAACAAAATTCTAAGATCTCGAGCGGATTGGTTTCCGCTGCAACAGAACGGAATAACAACCGTTGCAGCGGAATAACAACCGATGCAGCGCTTCTGGACCTGGGTACTATCTGCATCTCTATTCCGCCCCCAACAGATTTTCACAACGCCGCACCGGTTCCTGAAAGCGCGGCAGCGTAATAATACCGTTGACCACGCTATTATGAATAACTTCAGGTTGGCAAGTCTCTGATCTTAGGAATCCGCTCCCAGTAGATATTTGAACGTTGCAGCGGTAAGGACAACGTTGCAGCGGAATTTTAGCGTGGACAGCGGCTCAACTGGGTCTCAAAAGTAGAGTCTTTTGGAATTTGTACCGGGACAGCGGATGGAATTCTGCTGCAGCGAAGTGACAACCGCTGCAGCGGAATATTAGCGTGGACAACGGCTTAGCTGGGTCTCAAAAATAGAATCTTTGGACTTTTAACCGGGGCAGCGGATGCAATTTCGCTGTAGCGAAGTGACAACCGCTGCAGCGGAATATTGGTGCTCCCAGCGCTTCTACTGGGTTCCGGGCCAGTGCAAGTTCTGCTCCTTTTTGAGTTATTTTTAGTCAACATCTTCAATTCAACTCAAATTCTACAATTTAAACAACTTGCATCAAATTTCGGGAGTATCTTAATGCAATTTTACCTCAAAACCTAAGAAAACGAGAGTAAATAATAGGTACAAATCCCTAGTTATCAGTCCTTGATGAAGTCTTTTTGTTCATCGAGTTCAGGCCCCGACTTCAGTGATTGCTATGCTCTTGAGTCCTTTCCTTTTAATTGTTAGGTGTATGTACAATCTTGCACGATGTGGTAGCATTCTTGGGTTGTGCGTTATTCACCGCAGATGCTGAATATTCTCCACGGGGTAGGAAACTTGATGACCTGATATAAGCTGGACGGGGTGGCCCTCATGGTGTGTGCGGTGACAAACTTATCGGCCATTTCCTCAAACATTATTATCGAACGTATTGGTAACTGTGAGTACCATGTTAAGGCTCCCCTTATTAGGGTTTCGCCGAACTTCTTTAGCAGCACCGACAGTACCTGTTCTTTCAAAAGGTCGTTGCCTTTTACCGTCGTGACGTAATGAATGATATGGTCTTCGGGGTCTGTTGTACCATCACATATCTTCAAATATGGTGGCATTTTGAAGGTTTTGGGTATGGCATATGGGGCAGCTTCCTCGCTATACGGTTGTTCAACGAACCGGCCGACGTCCCATTTTGGTAGAAGTTTCAGGGCGACCAGTATCTTGTCAACCCTTTCTTGGTGCTCCTTCATTTGCTTGTGGAGCGTTTTATTCTCGTTCTCCATTTCTTCCATTTTCTTTAGAATGACCGCAAGCGTATCATTGCCTGCATCAACAACGGTGTGAGTGTTACCTGCTGGTAGAGGGGCATGTTGCTTGTTGGTGGTTGTTGTGGTATCCGTTCGTGCAGTGCTCCTATTCGCCCCTTGAGAGGGTTTGACGAGTAGGTTGCTTAGAGTACTTTTCAACCACGCCTCTAGTAGTTTTTTCACTACTGGTGGTGCTTCTTCAGTCGTGGACGTGGAGGCTCCCCTTTCACGTGAAGCGGTGACACTCCCATGAGGGGGAGGTGAGTCGCTTCGCCTGGGTGAGGCACTCGGCGTCACATTATCCTCGTCTTCTCTGTCAACCTTGTTGATGGTGTTTAGAAGGTTGTTAGTGACACCCACTACTGCTTTTAGTCTTTCATCTCCTTTTCCTGCCATTTTTAGCCCGTGCAAACAAGAAACTAAAAGTTTAACTAGAACCTCCCCACAGACGGCGCCAAATTATTTTACCAAAAAAGTGTTAAACTTTTTCTTAAACGGATTAATGAGAAAATAAAGGGTAAATCCTAGTTAAATATAATTACTACTAGATCTGAAGTTTATATATGTTGATGATGTAGGGCCGTGTCCGATAATATTGAATGTCAACTACAAATGCTCAATGATTATCAATGAATGTGATAATGAAAGCATGCAGTAAATGTAGATAATTGCAATAGATGTAATAAGAAAGAATTTATCACCCAAATGTTAGATGGCTTGGATGATTCTACTTCCTGACAACAACGTGGGATAATAGAAAATGAAGGTGGACAAGAAATCCTTGGATCTTATGAATAAAAGATGTATATTTGAGCAATGAAATCAGTGGACAAGACAAGCTTTTGTATATTCTTTGTAGTCAACTCTTTACAATGTGTTCTTAAAAAAAAAATGAAGGTCCATTTTTATTTTTTTTATCTCTTCCTATTTATAGGGGATATTCTTTAGAAACCCTAGAAAGTACAATTGAAGGAATATTCAATGGAATATCCCTTCTCCCTATTCTAAAACTTATTCTAACCGTTTCTATAATACGTTCTTTACACGACCTCGGCACTAATCCTTCTTTAGGTGACTCCTCGCCATATAGCCATGATCAGCTTTGACCTCGACCACATCTCGTCCATTTACAGTCATTAAGTTCAGCCCAAATTTTGACCAATACAGTGAGAGGAAGGTGGAATTGAAATGTAAAATGATCGAAAAAAAATGAATCTGAAACAAAGAGAGAGCAACATAACAATATAGCTAAAAAGGCAAGAAATATAGCACGGCCATATTGAAGAAAGAAAGATTAATACTGAAATGAAAAAGAAATAGAGCGAAGAAGAAGAAGAAGAAGAAATGCCCAAATCAGTGAGGGGCGTGAAAATCCTTGTAACCTAGAGTGTGAGGAGAAGGGAAATAAAAAGAGTTGAAAGCCAACAACCAAAATGCCACTAAAAATAATGATATTACAAAATTACCCTTCATCGTACCAACGCAACTTCCACTTATTATATAGTTAAACTAGGGGTGACAAAATGGTTAAAGAAAACAGTTAACCACCTATATTATTCACTAAAAATGAGTTGGATAATAAACTTTTTGAAAATTGATCAAATATAGATAAGAACCATATTATCCGTTTAGAAAATGGATAACCAATGCGTAACCAATAGATATCCAATGGATTAACTTTTATATTTGTAAAGCCTCAACTTGGGGGTTCCTCAAGTTAGGGAGACTAAGAATTCTTCCAAAAGTGATCATATGCAAGAAGTCATGGGTAATATGATTACCCATATTATCCACCGGTTAACCCGTTTTTTATCCGTATTAAATATGGGTCAGGTGGGGGTAATTTATCCATTTTCATTATCCATTTCGACCCGAACCATATCCGACCCAACCCGCTCATTTGCCATTCCTAGCCGCCGCCATCATGTCCCCAATTTTTCAATAAGTAATTTTTATTGGAGTTTGAGTATTCAATAGGTATTTATTTGAGACTTTGAGTTGAGGTGTCAAAATAAAATTGAAGTCAAGTTTAAGAGGTTGTTTAGGTATTTGACCTATATTTTATGTATATATTAGTAGATTATGTCAAATCCCTTTGACTTCCTTATCTGTTTATTTCTTTATATTCTGAATCTCCTTAGTGAGAATATGATTTTGTCAATGTGTATAAGTGTTTATCTATATAGACAAACACAAACACAATTACTCTAGCAAAAAATTACCAGTTGAAGAAGGCCATTATCAAAACCGACTCAAGTGATGCCCTAATATTTCTAACCATGGTGGGTAACGTTGCTAAAAAGTCACTCTAGGTCACACTATCAGTGGGATTTGAAGATATTGTACGATATGAGAAGGAAAAATGACTATGCGAATTCTATAGGTGACTTAGTGATGTTTGGTCAAAAATGCATATATTTACTTAGTATTGCCTCATATTCTAGTACTTTTAATTGTCTTTTGAGTATTAATTATATTATTTTGTGTTTAGTATCATATTTTAATTGTGCAGAAATAAAGAAATGTAAAGATGATAAGATTTAAAGCAAAATTGAATAAAATACAGAAGAAAAAGAAAGAAAAATAAAACAATTAAATAAAATTAAAAAAAGGGGACACCCTTGGGTTTTGTCCCCAAGTGCAAGACAAACAAATGTAATTCAAAGCAAACATTTAAATAAGGGAAAATAAAAACGTAACTCGCAGCTCAAGAATTGAAAGGCGGAACGTGAAATCGCTCAATGCTTCAGCGCCACGGCCAACGTCGTGGCACTGACCTGGACGCTGGGTGACGTGATCTTTCTAAATTCGTCGGGGACAAGATTATTTCGGTCTTACACGATCGCAACTCGTGTAAAAGGCGTTTTAATCCAATTTAGAGGGGATCTAACATATTTTGAAGGAGAATTCACGTGGGAGAAACGGACTACACTCGGAGGAGGCTCCTAACTAGTTTTTCTCTCTTCTCTTCTTTTAATCTCATAGTTTTTTAGTTCTAGAGTCTTGGGTGTTGCATGAACGTTGTAGTTTGAAGCTTGAATTATTCTTATTATTTTATTTATATTGGTTTGTTTATTTAATCTTGTGCTTAATTATTTGATTGCTTGATCACCAATTGAATACTATCTACGAATCTTAAATTGAACTCGAGAGAGGGAATTCTAGATTGCATATAAATTTGAGTAGAGCAAAATATTGAACTCGAGCATCGGGAACGAATTTGCGGTTAGGATGGACATATACCTAATCCCCTTGCTTGGTTACTATACATGAAGTATTAACGCGTTCTTGTTAATCCTAATTCTATAGGAATATAGGCGTTAAGTTAGATTGAATAGGCGAGTAGTACTTCGGGAGAAGGCTACGGGCAATATTAACCCTGTCAATCAATAAGTCAGATAATTAATTAGATAATTTAAGTGAAAAACTCTAAATCAATAAGTCAGCTCTTGCTGAATTCGTCTCTAATGTTTGCCAACTTGTTTCCTTTAATCTCGTAGTTTTCTATTCTAGATTAATTATAGTTAATAATCTTTAGAAAATCACTTGAATAGATAATTGTCTTAGTTTAATTTAAGTGATAGTTAATCACAAGTCTGTGTGGGTACGATATCTGGAATTACAATCCTATATTACTTGTCTACCATGTATACTTATGTGTGCATTTGGAAGCAACACTTATACATAAATTAAGCCACAAGAGACTCCAAACTTTGAGGCTGATTTGTTTTCACCTCAATTTAGCTGCTAATTGTGTATCGTCTTGTAAAAAAAAAAAAAAAA